>JAKTPN010000197.1:0-59779 GCA_030557665.1 Blastobotrys apis
CGGCGATATGTGGTTCCCCAATATTCCCCTCTTCGTCGTTATCATTATCGTCGACAAAAAATACCACACCATGGTCATCTTGTTCCTGGGTATCATACATCCCGCCACTAATTCTTTGCTGTTGTGCCAAACCGGCTTGATGTTCCATTTCCAGCCGTTCTTTTTCCCTTTGATTCTCCGACTCCACCCTTCGTTCATTTTCTTCAAACTCCAAGCGCTTTTTTTTCCTTTGTGCTTCCATAATCTCAAAAGGCGACGATTCCGGTCTGAAAAAATCATCGTTGTCGTCTTCAGTTATTTTCTTTTGTGGTTTGCTAGCCTGCGTTTGATCTATCACCGATGCTTTGGGTCGTTGAAATACGGCTCTTCGCTTTTTCCGACGAGGTGCTTCCGCCGCCTCCCCTGAACGAGGAGGAACTGATCCGTTTTCACTGCTCATCAAATAATATCAAACCCCTCAGAACGGACTCCTCGTTCCGTTTAAAAAACACGCAAAAACAGAACCTTTCAGAACCTTTTAAACACCCTGCCTCTGTATTTTGGGAGTATGTTTTTTTATTTAACTTTCTGTCGTTGTCACATAAAAATGAAACATTCCGTATAGGCCGGGTAACGCCGCATGCACGGTAAATCCGCGCCGCATTGATACACCATCATCGAAAATGCCTCGCCTCGCTATCTGCGGCGATTTAATCTGTGCTTTAGCCAATTATTGCGAGATAATGCGAGCCCGTGGGACATGCTTTCCGTGAGCTATTGTGGAAACACAACGAGGCCATATGGTAATACCAAATATATTTTTCCATTAATCTAAGCTTTAGAACTCAAAAATATCAAAATAACTTATATTTAAGAAGAGACAGTTTTAAAGCTACTGAAGTGCATCGACGTACCATCTTTCACGAGGCCAATATCCTTCACACTCTCCGGATTCAATATTCCCACGCTCTGATAACCATTGGAGCACCAACTGCACCTCACTCAGCGCCAACACGATTCTCAGCCGTTGTTGAAGAGCCGTAGGAGTGATACCTGGCCGCAGGCAAACCAACCACAACACGCATTTGATAATATCATTCCAAATCTTCTTGCTCAATTGGCCCTTGACATCAGTCCACAGGTTACCCAGAGGCCGATCGCTTAGTGGATATGCAACCTCAGGACGTTCCACATCTGGAATCCGCTGTCCATTGTTACTTCTCCATACAATATCGCAATCCAACTTGTCCTTGTCAACCTGTCGGGATCTGTACCCGTCACCAAACACGTGCTCCATACTTTCGCCGTTTACCCTAACCATCATAAGCAGCTGCATCGACACGAACTCCAATGCACACACAATCGAGCTATCCGGTGCAGTTCGAGACATTACCACTCCCTTTTGCTGGTTAATCTTATCAACCAGGTCCCTTTCAAAGCTTGCTGCCGCACTAAGAACATCTGCAGAATATCGAGTGTGCAAACTTTGCAAGAACTTTTCACTGAAACTGAAATTTCTTCCTGGACCCAGATTCCCTCGGTCCTTTGGACCATAAATAATTGCCTTGTCCCGTTCCAATTGATGGATCGCTTGGACACAAGTCTGCTCGCCATAACCTTCTAACACCTGTTTCGATTGCGCTGCATCATAGTTCTCATCCACAGTTGCAATAACCGCTCGAATCGCCTTTTCGGCTTGAGTAAGTTCTGGCTCTGGCGGCACGTGATTTTCCTTTGGAAATGTAAATGCATGGCCAGTTAGAATTTCGTCAGTCTTGATCATAGAAATTGAAGCATACAATGCCTCAATAGGATCCTGATATAGCTTTGGAACAATGTCATACTCCTGTTCAATCTCTTGTCGACTATTGGCTAGCCATGGGACAGTCGCTTCTTGCTCTTCGTAATCATGCTCCTTCCAATATGCGGCATATGCGGCAATATCCCAATCCTCCATGGTTCGAATAACCGGAAATTCACCTTCAGCATATGCCTTTAAGAAAACCTTTTCAAACCGACGAGCAGCTTTTGGAAGTTCGGACGCCCCACCAAATTGATCTCGAATCTTGGGCCATTTCGCCTTTGCAGAAACTGGAGCTGCAGCTTCTTCTTCGCCGGTAAACACTGGCAAAGCCTGAACTACCCGTTCCCAACTAATAAGACCAGACGGACTGCTGAAGATGGACCGCGCCACAACAACAACTCGATAAAACAAATCTGGGTCTAGATCTTGGTATTGTCGAGACCGCATTCGAATCAACTTGCCAGTAACAGGGTCTCTCTTGGATGGAGGTTTCTTGGCCCTTGGATATCGCTTCTTGGTGAGCGACGTTGGAAGCTTGCCATGAAATGGAAGAAAGTCGACTGTTGGTCGAGTAGGTTGAGGAGCAGTAGATGCTGCTGCTGGACGACTGGGTGTTTGGGCATGAGCTGGGGTGGCAAATTGCGGAGTGCTCCTTGCAACTGGAGTGTGTATACTTCCAAGAGAGACGTCTTGACCATCTTCTTCTGGTCCTGGTTCACCTTCTTGCTCTGTATATGGTTCAGTGGTAGGCGTTGCCTGTGGTTCCAATCTCTGTGTTTTTGGTTGTGCCCCTGGATTGGATTCTGCCTCCTCCTGCTTTCCCTTACCAGAACTCTTGCGACTAGCCCGCTTCTTCTTGGGTTTCGCTTCGACGTCCACTTCCTCCTCCCCGTCTTCTGCAGTTCTCTTGGTCTGCTTCTTTTTCTTCTTAATCATCTCAGTTCTAGTCTTATCAGCTTGTTCCAATCGAGAATTTGCAGCAGAATGCTTCATCTTCTTCCTAATTCGACGTTGACTACCACGCACAAAAGACTCACGCAAGCCATCATCAGCGAACCCAACCTCATAATTTTCAACTTCCAGCTTCTTGTGTGGGCCCATATTGACGATCGGTTTCTTGAGCTGAGATTCCAGTCGCTCTTTGACTGCCTTCATTACATCCGACTCATCATCATGACCCTTTTCCATCAAAATCGACTTTGTAATGTGGATTCCCTTGGCGTTTGGAAATGTGACATGAATCCGGCGCAATTGTCCTGCAAGAATCAATTTTTCAACTCGATTCTCAACAGTTCGACGATCTATCTTCGGGGTACCTTCAGGCACAGATTCGTTTAACTTCCGTACAAATGCCGTACCAGCTTCATAAGCACCACCAGCTTGTTTCAACGCATCCATGATTTGATTGTCACGTTTGTTTGTTGCCAAGGCCAACGATTGGTCAGCCGGTGTCAGCATGTTCCGATTGGAAGGACGCTTGTATCGCGGAGTTAATAGAGCCCTCTTGGCCTGCTCCGATAATTCTCTGGCAATGTCTGGGTTAGATACATCCGGTTGCTGGTTCTCGGTGATCAATGGTTCATCGTGTATGATATTTGTATCCTGAGAAGCCTCTCGCATACTAATATCAGAACTTTCAGCGGTAGCAGGAGCTGGAGAACTCAATAACGGGTTCACTTGGATATTCACCGCCGGTCGTGCTGCTGCTTTTGCTGATGGGGCCAATAAAGGAACACTGGTGCCAGCATCAGCAGCTGGAGCGTTAGGTTCAAACTCAGGCATCGATTGTAGCTGTTGTGGCTGCGGCTGAGACTGTTGAGGCTCAGTGCCCTGCGGCGTTGCTGATTGAGGTAGTGCCGGTGCAGCAGGAGTCGGTGTATTCAGCTGCTCGTTTTCGGTAGCTGGAACACCTGACTTACGAGGTCGCCCTTTCTTCTTTGGAGTTGCCACTGATTGTTCATCATCGGACAATGGTCTCTTTCTTGGCCTACCACGCTTTTTACCAGATGCCGGCTTACTCTTGGCAGCAGACGACGCTGGTCCAGAACCACCAGGCTGTGGTGTACCAGCACCTAACACTACTGGAGTATCTGGGTCATATCGTCTCTTCTCACCGTGGAATATCGGAATCAAGTTACCTCGATCAGTTCGAACTTCAATAGCCCCGGGCATTTCAGACGAAAACTTTTCGTCCAATGCAGCCAGATTTTTGTAACGAGTGTCATGTTTACCAAATGCACCCCAACCTGGTTCCATTTCCAATCCACGATATTGCCGAAACGTGGCTTGAGTATAGTATCGATAATATTTCACACGCCCTTCACTATCAGTACCACGAAGAATATCCAAATGTCCAAGATGCGGTGGCTGGCCCTTCTTCTTGCTAGTGCTCTTGTCGACCATTGTATCTAGAATACGAGCAAAAATTCGGCTATACTGTTTTCCAACCAATAGCTTGCTCAATTCCATAGCCGGTAACCCAGCAGTACCTTGCATTGTAATAAGACTGTAAATCTGAGCTTCCAATGGATACTTGAGACTGAAGAAAATATCATTCTTAACTGGCAACTCATCATCCATTTCTTCTTCCTTAATAAACTCGTCAGCTCCCAGTTCAGCTAGAGTCTTTGTATTGACTGGTCGGTCCTGTTCGGGTCCATCGGCGCTACTATTTATCTGATCCATAAATTCCACCGCAAAATCATCATCAGAATCGTCATCATCCTCTTCTTGACCTTCTTCTAAATCCTTGAGAAATTTGATACATCGATAACGTTCTTCTCGCCCAGCTGGTTGACTAATAACTCTTTTAACATACCCTTGTGTTTCTAGTCGACGCACTGCTTGAGAAAAAATGATATGAGATCGTTCACTAACATCAAACTTGAGCTGCTTCTTCAAATCACCATGTTGTCGAATACCTGGCTTGTCTTGTTCACCTTCTTTAACAGCACGCATAATTGCATGTTTCAACTGATTCAAATCCACACCGGTAGAAGTATTTTGGGGATTGGCAGTCTCTCGGTTCTCTTTGATATACTTTTTGTAGACGCACAAATGAGTACTCATACCACCATGAACGACTGGGAACCGTTGAATCAAACCAAAATCAATCAATTTAGATACACGGCCATGAATAGACCGTGGATCTTGGTCGGTTTCCTTTGCGACTTCTACTGTAGTCAGCCCACGTTCCCGGGATCGTGAAACCGCACACAGCAATTGAAACGGGTATGGACCCAGCTATTTTCGGTTAGTATTGCCGCAACAAAATGGAAAATATACATACAGCATTGCCTTCTTTAGGTTTCCCCGTCAAGTACATCCACTGATCGTCTTCACTTGAGTATACCCGAACTTTATCACCATGTTTCTCTATAAGATCATGATACTTGCAATTTTTCACCTCCTCATCTTCCAACAAATCAGTACCAACACCGACCAAAATATGATCAGTCTCGGCCATTAACCATGTCCATAGAATATCTTTTTGGAAGTCGTTCAAATCCGGGAGTTTTTCTTTTGCAAACTTCCACAAATCTTCGATTGAAGCACCTACACACTCTGTTAGCTTACGGTCACTACCACAAGTACTGTGACACCAAAGAATCGAACCCTCCAAGCCGCATCAAAAAAAAAATGTGCTATGCACTCATGAAAAAAAAAAGTTCGTGTTTCTGACAAAAGTTCCATGATTCGAAGCGTGTCTGTTACTGTTTCGACGCGCTTTGGGGTTGTAACTGAGCTATACAAGGGACAATGGAAAGAGAAATCAATCACCAACCACAGAAATACATACCGTCGTCACCATTCAGTGACAAACTCTCAATCAAATGATCCACCAAAGCATCTGGAGCTAAGGGAACCATTTTTCTTTATCGGGAATAACTTAGTCACTTCTTCAGCTGTTGTGTGAATAAAGTATTAGACGATAGAGAACGAAAAAAAAAAAAAAAATTATTGGGAGGTTCGGGCCTCGAAAGCGAGTTCATCAGTAAGTAACCAACGGTAACCGAAAAAGCTACGTACCTTTATTAAAAACAATTCGAACGTCAGTTCTACAATAGATAGAATATATAAAAAGATCGCTGGTATTACAAAACAAATAAAAGATCAGACTATTTTGTTGGCTGCTTTGATTTATTTAAACAAGCTTTTGCTTCAAGAAGAAACTTCGCAAATGGTTCAACTGCCACGCACAAGTAGCACCAAGCACAAAAATTTGAAGGGCGGTCCATCTAATAACGTGTGCATTTGTGGTTTCGGATTGATCTCTGAAAGAAGCTTCACGTTCTCGCATCAATTGCTGTTCTCGTCTAATCAAAAGCATCTTGTTGTTAATATCTGAAACACGTTCAGCAAGAGAGTTGAGCTTGTGTTCATTTTTGGAGTCCAAAGCTTGACCCTCACCAACAGCAAAGTCAATATCCATCTTGACTGGAGCAGAGTGGAACCAGCCTCCAGACAATGCACGGTAGCAAATTCGGTGTTCACCAGAGTCGAAAGCGGTGAATACTTGGTCACCTTTCGCGGCCAATTTCTGAAATAATACACGATGGTTGTTATCGAAAGTTTCCTATAACACGAATTGTTAGCATATTACATCCAGACCTGTCATAGATAATAAACATACCTCAATAGTCAATTGAATTGCCAAAGTATCAGGTCGGATCCATTGCTTTGATCGCTCTTCGAGCTCCCACGCGCTATGTCGAGCAGCAAGAACAGAGCCAGTAGTCAACTCTTGGTAAAAGCACTTTTGATTACTGTCACCACCCAAGTAGAAATGCAAAGCAGCAGCTGTTTGACAAAGCACAGCGGCCATAAGAAGTACAATTCCCTTCATTTTTATTATTATTGTCGTGTCAATGTGGAAAAGGGAAAAAAAAGTTGAAACGTGTTTTTCTCTTCCCGTTTGCGAGCGCCTATAAGCCCATCGGGAACATCTGAAAAATAGGAAATCTGGGGCAAGCATGAATGAAGGGATGCCATGAAATACAATATATATATCAATATTTTAAAATATTACTTGTTATTACGTGATTTCAGTTTCTGTACAATCGACCCAACATTGACTTCTTCAGCTGGCGTCTTCTTGACCTTCTTCTTCTTTCGGCTGCTATCATCATCATAGTTATTCTGTCTCTTGCGCCGCTCTTCCATCAACTTCTCAGTAGCATTGGTCTTCTTATACTGAGATGACGTAGTATCAATTGCAAATTCTGGATTGGTGAACAATTGACTGAATCGATCATCAGTTGCAGGCACTTCCTTCTCAGCTGCTTCCTCGGCTTCTTGCTTCTGCTTCTTTCTACTCTTTCGCTTGGACTTTTTGTCGCCATCCGCAGTAGACGAAGATGCCAATTGCATTGCCGCATTGTCAGCATCAAAAGCGTCATCCATCGCCAAAAGTTCCATCTCAGCGTCCCGTTTTGATTCTTCTTCCTTGATGGCCTTTTTGGATTTATTTCCATTTTCTTCCTTCTTATCTTCCTTGTACTTGGCCATTCGTCGTTGTTTTCGTTCCTTTGCCTTTCTCTTGTATGCCTCGAGCGTAGTCTCTTCCTTGTCGCCATCTTCACCACCTTCTTCATCTGGGTTGAATGTGATTTCAAGCTCAACATCGTCTTGTGATGGTTTATTCCAAGTACTTCCACCAGCTGCCTTCCTCAATAATGCAATCTTTTCAGCATTCTCATCTTCATCATCACTGTCACTAGCGATATATGCATCAAGATCCATTTGATCCAGTTCCTTTTGACTATAATTGCGATGTGTGGCTTTCCGTCGTTCTGCTGGAGTTTCATCCCATGTCAGTTTGACTTTGGAATGCTGTAATGCATCGGTGATGAACACATTTGGCTTGAAGTCCACCGGTACCTTATCACATTGATCTTTTGGCTTGTCGTCAAATGTCATGTCTTCAGGAACATAACGCAAATCAAAGAAGTTGGCTGTAGATTCGAATTCGGTTCCATCACAACTGTCATAAATAGCTCGAGCGGTGGATACTCTGTCACACTTGACAACTGCGTAATAGTACCTTAGACGTTGCAATTGGTATTTTCGAAGTGCCGAGCTATTATAATCTTCTTCGCCATTATCCTCCTCAATAATTGTTTTGTCGGTAACCTCCTCGTCGCTATCATCTTCGTCCTCCTCTTGTTCGACTTTTTTTGTGTCAAAAAACTCTGTTGATGGTCCATGAAGTTCCTCTTTAGCCATTTGTTCCTTACCATATTCACTCGGGAAAATCTTCACCGACAATATTCGACCACTTGCAGGAACAAAACTTGCAAATGTTGCCATCAAATCCACAGCTCGTACATTATCCCAGTCAAGGTTTACTACGGCAAAGGCACTTGTTTCGTCGCCAACAGGAATATCTTGATCTCTACCGGGGACAACCATCTCTTCACCAGTGTCTACTTCTACCTCATCGTCACTTTCATCATCATCGCTATCAGAATCGGAAGAACTTTCAGAGTCAGAGACACCTTCACCACGGGCTTTATCGATTGCGATGGTTCCTTCGTGGTCGCTTTCACTGTCGCTTTCAACCTCGCTTTCGCTACCTTCGATTTTGTCTTTCTTTTCGGTTTCTTCGTCTTCACTTTCACTTTCGCTTTCACTACTACTCGCTTCATACCCGGCATATCGTTTCGCTTCTTCTAATTCTTTTGACGAATCAAGTTTTCTCCCATATTTATCAGTTTTGGCTTTAAGCTTGAAGCGATCATCTTTGAAAGCTTCTGTAAACCGGTCATCCAATTTATGTTTTTGGTTATTCTTCTTTGGAAATCGAAATCTGGGATCCGAATGAAGACCACTGAAACGTGGATCAGACGTAACCGGTTTGTTGGATTTATCTGACATTTGTCTTTTGAGATATGGTAGGAAGGAAACGGAGAATGCGAAATTTTTTTTTTTTTTTTTTTTTCCCTCGCGGGGCCGATCCTCTGCGGCTGAAATCTTTTGAGTTTTGGGAAGTTCAGTATTAGGGACAAGACGGTCTTCATTTTACTTTTAATTAGTTAATTGTACCCACGTTTTATTCACATCTTTTTCTGTTAATTCTTTTTCGTTCTTCTGTACTCTTTTACGGATCATTGTCATGAGATGGATAGTTACCAGGTGTAAAACCAAAATACCCCTTTTCCGGCACAGGGATCAATGCTTGAGGCATTCGGCCACCCCCATCAATGGTATCCGAAAAGACTGCATTACCCCACCAGTGTATATCCTTAGGAGTATATTGGACCGCAAAAAACACAATCAGAGCGCCTAAACCAACACCTGAAGATACCGCTGCAAATGTGACATAGTTGTATTTTTCCCACCACTGCAAAAAGTGGCGGCGAAGATGATACATGAAAACGGCACTGACATATACACCACCAGTAAAGTATGCCGCCGAATAAGGAGCATAAGACATTATTCCTCCGATGATGATCGTTGGCTGGAAATATCTCAGTGCCTTATTGAACTTTTTTCTTAAAAAGTACAGTGGAACCGGCAACACTGCACCAATCAAAAAACACCATTTCAATACTGGATAGATATGTTTGAAAGTTATTTTAGGCCCAATCACACCCCAAACGATAGAAGACGCAAAATAAGTGTTTGTGGCTGGACAGACGAACTTAGACTCTTGGTGCGGCTCACATAGATCTGGAATGTTTGACAACTGCCAGTTCACCACCGCAATACATACAAATACTTGGAAAAGAGTCGCGATAAGCTGTCCCTTGAATAAGGCTCGTGGCGGAATCTTAGTGTAATGTCCCATTTTCTGATCAGTAATATAATTTTGTGCTTGTCCATCAGTATTGTATCCAAACGCTTTGAGAATCATCAATGCAGTTCCATTGCCAGGCAATGCCAAGCCAACAATCAACTCTACCAGCACATTAAGTCCAAAACTGAAACCAGTCACAGAATAAATAATAGTAATAGGGATCAAGAACACAAAATTAATCCCCAATGCAAAGAAAATACCCCATACTGGTGTGTTTGTTGGGTAGAGTTTAATTGAAAGTATACCAAAGCATAACGCAATCAGAAGGATCACAAAAAACCACCAATCCGGTACCTCCTTATACTCTGCCATCATACGACTATAAGGGTCTGTATGATCTTCAAAATTCCCCCGCTTTTTAAAAATTCCTTTCCAGATATCCTTGAACGATTCGCTGATTGCGTGCCATTGATTTAAAAAGGTGTCAATAATGGCAAATGGGTATATCGCAAAAAAGGCCCCATATGTGATTAGATTCGCTGCAGAATAGTATGGTGGAGAGTATTTTTGGTACTTTTCTTCGTCAAATAATCCGTTTTCACCCAGTACCTTTTTCACCTGGAATCTCTGGCCCCGGTTATCAAACAATGAGTTGGAGTTGATTGGCAAGTGACCTGTCCATCGAAAGTTTGACCAATACAACGAAGGAATCAGTATAGCTCCAGCAATAATAACCCCAATGTATTGATTTATTTGAGTATAAAATGGCACTGATAGCGGAGCATTGTAAATGAGAATATTCAAATCAAATGTCGGAATTGGATTAATCCCCATACCAGACATGCCTGTAATAGCGTTTAAGGCAAAACTAGTCGGTTTAATCCAGCACATCCAGTTGAAGTTGGAAAGAGCCTGAAAAAGATAGTTTGGAATCCAAAAGTAGACAAAGCTTCCAAGAAACACAATAAAAAAGAACCTATATCGAGATATAGTCCATCCATTGATGTTTTCCTTGTGGTCTGGTTTTGTCAGTGCCCGGTTCAATGCAATTGTTGGTAAAAGTGTTGGCCACAACGCCCGTACGGGGTAGACAACCAGTCGCCGCAAGACTCCAGCAAACCCAAACCCTATGAATTGTGTTGACATGACGAGCAATATTTGGAATCCAATAGTTGCCCATTCACTGCCATAATACAATGGTAATTTTTGGACAAAAATGTTGTATATCGCCGCATATGCACCACCATTGGCAACACTAAATATAATAGTGGTAAACATTTGCTCTTTATAGGACCATGGACCAGGGTTTAGCGTGTACCTTTTCCCACCAAGACTAAACCCCCAGTCGGGTAAAAGCCATGCTAGGAATAATCCACATGGATAGCACAGTACTTGAATGACTGGGTTCCCAAGACTAACGCTTGGCATACGAGGCGTGAAAAAAGTATTAAGCCCTGCGCCGATGATTGACCAAAAAAAGCCAAGGAAATAAGACCTAAAAGTCTCCACAGGAGCTTCTGGATCGTCGTACGGCTCTGTGACTGATCTTACTTCGGGGTAGGGCGAATAATGTTTGATGAGACATGCTTCAATCTTTGCATCGTTTTCAAACTCGTCCTCATGCGCCAGCCCGGTTTGGGCATCGTCGATAATTTCTTGCATACGAACCATACTCGCAGACGGGAAATTAACATCTCCTTTGTGGTATATCACTGCTTCCTTCAAAATACGGAGAGATTCGTCTAATGACATGATAGTGATTTTTCCGTACAGATATGCCAAGTCATCCTGAGTGGCTCCGACACTATTCGAAGTAGACATTCTTTCAAGCTTTTCTTGTAGCGCCCTTTTATCCACATCGGTGACCTTAATCAATTCAGATAGCTCATCCGAAACTGCAGTCACAACAGGAGCAATTTCCTTGGAATGGTCGTTCTTCTCCATTATTTTAGGGTTATATGTAAAAGGATGGATGATGTTTCGAACTGCCCACTATTCTGAGACAAGTTTGAATGGGACCCGAACTGACTGAAGCAAGTATTAATTTTACAAACCCCAATTCCTACTCACAGTGTGCTATTTGTGTTATTAAGCTTTGGAAAGTATTTAGGCTTTTTTTGCCAAGTAAACCTGATGGAGCGGTCCGCGTGCGGCATAATTTTCATGTGCGGCTTATTTATATCCTTGGAGGAACATCAACTATTCGAGACAATTAGTCTATATTATACGACAAAGGTTGGAGAAGTGCGAACTATACAGTGGACCAATGGTGGCATCTGGTGGTCTGCTAACTTTACGCAACAAAAATGTCCCTTTTTTTAATTCCAGTGGATTCAAGCTTGATCCCTGATGATACATCTTTGGTGATCAGATATTCATGCCCAATTAAAGTCAAGGGTATTCACATGCAGTATAAATCGTGCCGTTGCAAAGAACTTTTATTTTGTCCACCACTGGTCTACGAGTAACACTTTAGAAACCTAGTTTCTATTGTGGTAAGAGCTATTTAACCATGTGGAACACGTATCGTTCCCCTGGTAACGTTACTTGCACTATAGTGAATCGACAGCCCTAACCGGGACCAGAATACTCTGCAGATCAACTCCCTCCCTCTCCCCTAATTGCTGCAGAGCCAACTATAAAAAAGCCGTTTTCCCCAACTTCCTTTTATTTTCTCTCCTTGGGGCCAAAATATCGAATCTGTTTACTTTAACGTGGTCTTTAAGCATGAGATAGGGATCATGTTGAAGCGTCTTTTACTGACAACAGCATCCCAAATATAAATAACATTCTAGCATCAACAACACTCAACAATTATTTCAACAATTTCGTTGTTGTCAGTTTGTGAGTTGCGTATTTGGAAAGCGACATGACAATGTTGACAATGGTTGGCGGGACCTAGCTTGTCGACAACTACCACCAGTCTTGCGAGACCTGGCTTATCTAAAGCAACACTTAACGTCAGTCTGGCTATATTAACCACCCCCTAACCGAAACAATTACTGCCGCTGACTATTACCGTACCAACCCCATCCCTATCGATATCTTACCGAACCCCTAGACAAGCTGGATGAATAGTTTATTGGCAAGTTGGAACAGTAGCCAATGACAGCTTTCATTCATTTCCAGTCAGGAGACGGTTCCTTTTTGGTCTCCATCCCATCTGGTGGTTTATGTATTTTTTTTTTTTTTTGCAAACATGCTTCTCTGTTTCTCACTGTGACCTTACGATTTATGAGCTTACGAAACGAACTCAGTAATAATTAATGGCTCATTTCTACACCTGTCAATAAAAAGACATTTGTTATGATTCATGATTTTTATAATGGTATTTATTAAATTAGTTTCAAACAGATCAAGCAAAATAAATATTTTTTTTCCCTGTTAAACATGTCGCTAGTTCCACCAATTTTATTCCGTTATTTTTTTTCACCCTCCCACACTCGAACGCGCCGTACAACCAAATGAATCTGGCGTTAGATTCTTTTCTGTTTTCTCAGGAATATCCCGAGAAGTTGACAAGAAAAGCTGGTATGGTAAACTATATGATCAATTGTTATTAACTGGTTAAAAGAATGGGGTACTTCTGTTTGTGTCAAATTCAGCCCTCGTGGTGATTATATTGCCTCTGGGTTGAGTAACGGAGCTGTTGTGATCCTTGATTTCGATACTCTATGTGCTATACGTGTGATGCGACGGCACGTTGGAGCTATTCAATCGTTCAGGTATGGCCTTGGTTCCTGTTGTTCTGTACTAACGAAATTTTAGCTGGACTCAAGATGGTAGGTATCTATTGTCAGCGTCACGAGATTGGAAATGCATCCTATGGGATTTGGAAACCGGCAAGCCAAAAAGAATAGTACAGCTAAATGCTCCTGTGTGGAACATTGTACTACATCCTACAGAACTTAAATTTGTTGCTGCTTTATACGAATCTGAGGCGGTTCTGGTTGACTTGACTAGCGATGAAACAAAAGTGACTACACTACCAGGGAAAACCGACACTGCAAAGAAAAGTAGCACATTGTGTGTAACAATTCATCCGGAAGGGAAATATGCATTAGCAGCGACTA
Organism: Blastobotrys apis; assembly: GCA_030557665.1. Classification (NCBI taxonomy): domain Eukaryota; kingdom Fungi; phylum Ascomycota; class Dipodascomycetes; order Dipodascales; family Trichomonascaceae; genus Blastobotrys; species Blastobotrys apis. The sequence goes on from JAKTPN010000197.1 coordinate 13,595, forward strand.
ACCGTGGTGAGGTTAATATGATTGATCTTGAAACAATGGAGTTGGTATTTTCAGGGAATGCTGGTCGATCTGCTATTCCATTTATGGTACTAAGCCCATCTGGTAAACGCCTCCTACTAAACTGTCAAGACAGAGTCATCCGGCTATGTACTCTTCCTGACGTTACTCTGCCTGTATCAGAATGGAGTATTGATGTAACTAAAAAGTTTGAAGATGTGGTAAACCGTCGCGCATGGAGCTCGACTGGGTTCAGTTATTCAGAGGAATTTGTGGGGGCTACGGTGACTCGTGGCCATGATATTGTCCTATGGGAGACAGAAATGGCAACGCTCCAAAAGATCTACGAAGGGCCAAAGGAAGAGATGGGCGGTATGGAGTTTCATCCTCGCCGGTCGATAATTGTGGCAGTTGGAGTGGATACTGGGCGAGTTTACCTGTTTGAACCCGAATCTCGTCAGAGATGGAGCGCATTGGCTCCTGATTTTGTCGAATTGGAGGATAACGAAGAGTACAGTGAAAGAGAAGATGAATTTGATATTTATGATGATGATGACCGAGAAATGGAAAAAGATGAAGAAGATGAAGACGTCGATGTGATTACTCCTTTGGATGACACTCAATTACAGACATATATTATTCCGGTTAACTTGGAAGACGAGGTTGAAACCAACGAGTCTGATAAGGAGGATTAAAGCAAAAAAAAAATTGACCAAAAACGTTTCTATTCTTTCCAAATGTTGACTAAACTATCATCGCCAGCAGTGACAAGTACTTCCTTCGCAGAATCATCATAATCTGGAGCCCACGCCACGAAATTGACTTCATGCACACCATGGGCCAGATCTATCGTTTGTTCGATTTTAAAGTCTGAAGTGTAAATCACAAGCCGACCGTCAGCGCCTACAGATGCAATTCGTCCGGATTTTGGACTCCACGCCACTGCATATACAGTACGAGTGTGGATTTGAGGTAGGACGGTTTCTTGTTCCCAGTCTTCAGACAATTGGTCGGTTCGGAACGTTGACGGCATTGCATTGGAATCAGTACCACCTACAGATCCAACTCGCTTCCATACAATACATGTCAGGTCGTCTGAACATGATACTAACCTTGTATTCTCAGTTGAGGACTTGTCGAAGTCCGCACCCCAAACTGTGCCTTTATGGCCTGTTAGATCAGCGACACAAGTCCAATCATCGTCATCTTCTTTCCATAGGCGAATAGTATCATCGTATGAAGTCGACGCGAATAGCATTTCGGTAGGATGCCAGACGACATGTTTAACGTCCTGGCTATGTTCTTGTAATACACTTAGGCATTCAAATTCTTCGTTTGATTCATCTGCTTCCCATACCCAAATAGTCTTGTCTCTTGAGCATGTAGCTAGGAATAGACCGTCACTAGACCAACTAACTCCCTTGACTTCGTTCTCATGACCTTCAATTGTGGCAAGAAAGCTCCATTCGCCATTATCCTCTTGACCCCAGATGCTCACCGTAGAATCAAAACTGCCCAATGCAATCGATGGCTGGTCGCCCGTTGGCTTCCATGCTACTGAACGAACTGATCTCTGGTGTGAGTCTTCCAACGTTGTGACCAGTGGGAACTCGTTCTTTAAACTATAAATCCGAGCTGTTTTGTCTCCTGAACATGTTGCTAATAGCGGTAGGTCTGGATGGACGGATACACTCCATACCCGATCTTTATGGCCAGAAAGCGAGCTGTGCTTATTAAACGGCATTTGTATGGGTTTTTGTAAGCGAGAGGTTTGGCTTTTTCGCTTTTTTTGTTTTTTTTAGCGACCCCAGCTTCAGCTCCCAAAAGAGCTAGCGATTAGGCTTCATATTTTTTTTTTTCAAAATTTCATCTCCCACAAACAAAATGTTTCGTCCCCAGTTATTCAGGCGGGTTCCAAGGCAGATACCTCGGTTTTTGAGGCATAATTCTAGTCAAGTTCCTGATAAACAATCACCGAATCGTGTACCTGAAAAGAAGACCGACTATGTACCGAAAGTTGCTCATCAACGGGTCACCTATGAATACCCACCCCCACCAGATCCTGAGCCGTTCAAGCCAATCGAGGCATCACCATTTAAAAAACATATCCCACTAATTGCGGCAGTTATGGGTATCGCATGGGCGGCATATGCATACAAACATTTCATCAGTGATGAAGGAGGATCCGAAGAAAGTCATTTGGACCCATCGCATTTTATCACTTTCAAGTTAACATATAAGCAGGACTTGACAGATAGCCTTGCATTGATCGAATTGTCACCCAAATATGAAACTTTCCAAAAAGTCCTTCGTCAAAAGGGTGGACTGTGGAATGGTAAAAAGTTGTGGAGTGTAGATGTCAAACAGCCCGAGATCCAGGTTGTGCGGAAATACACCCCATTGCCGCTATATTATCAACAATATTACGAAGGAAACGAAGCTAAAGCTTTGTTACGAACAGTAGGTACTGATGAAGATGAGGGTCGAATTACATTACTTGTGAAAAAGTACGATGATGGTGAAGTATCGCGATATCTTCATCGATTGGACATTGGCGCTGAGGTGGAAATCCGTGGACCATTTATTGGCTACAAGTTCCCATATACACCAATTGATTCTACAGAACCAAGAGATCCAATGCGAGATATACCAAGTCGAATGCGCCCAGAATACGCCCATCCAAAGGGCATTCCCTTGCCAGATAACATTGCGTTCTTTGGCGCTGGAACAGGAATTGCGCCAATCTTGCAATCGCTTCTTTCACACAACCCTCCCAGAGGCAAAGTCGATGTATACTATTCTGTGAGAGATCGTAGCGAGATCCCTATTCCCCGATTCATGCTTTTTTTGGAAAAAGCTGGCCGTGCCAAATTCCATTACTTTGTGGACAATGAGAACAAGTTTGTCAAACTGGAGGATATTCCTGAGCCAGGACCACGGCAATATATTGCAAATGCTGACCCAGAACTGGATAAAGAGATTGAGCACGAATTGAAATTGAAAAAGGCTATGGAAGAGATTCGACGAGAAAAGTATGGAATTACTAGCGAGGAGGAGAGTTTACCAGAAAAGACTATCTTAAACGCTGGTACTCCAGTTGTCTCTCTACCTACCAAACAGCCGGCATACGTTGCTCCTGTACCGATTAAATCTGCTCCAGTAGTTGACATTGATGAGATTGGGCCACGTCGCAAGTACAAGTCGATCTTGGAGCAGGTGGCTGACTCGCCACCAGATACTCGAAGTCCAGCGCTTGCAATTGTCTGCGGGCCAGAAGGATATATTAACTATATTGCTGGTTACAGAGGACTGAACAATAAAAACCCTATTGGAGGTCTATTAAGTAAGAAAAACTGGGATGATTCAAACGCTTTTCGAATGGAATCATGATTTAGAAAGTTGAAAGAAAACATGTAAATGTCTATAAAGTCATATTGTACATAATTAAGATAATATATTAAAAAAAAATTTAAAAAAAAAAAAAAATTAACGATTAAGAATAAATAGCTCCGACACACAGAGATCTATCGGAGAGATTTTTTACATAGAGTCAAGTTGGTTCTGATTGGATCTCTTGTTTTTAGTCTTGTGATCCCGTCGAATTGGAATCTTGACGCCTTGAGCCGCAAAACATCGGCTCAGTTCAGTGGAGTCGATAACACCAGGAAATTTTTTAGCAGAAAAGCTTTTAAAAGGCTGGGTAAATGCTGAACATAGGATTGGAGCAGATGAGTTCCCGGTTTGGAAAGTATCTGCTAGATTGACAAATGAAAACTTGAGTTTGTACTCACCTTCTGTTCGAACACTTAAATCCTGCAAAACAAACCATACGCCCAAATCATCATCTAGATCGTGTAATTTAAACGCAGTCGCAACCAACGAACCAATCAAGTTTTTAGTCGGGGTTACAGCTGGAGATCTAATAGCTCCAGGCTGTAGTTTGTTGAATTCTGGATGGTGGATTTGGCCTGTTGGTAGAACCAAGGACATGTTTTGAGTTTCATCTGCAGACCACAATTCTACACATAATGCGAAGCATGATACATCAATCTGACTGACATCACGAACTTCCATTCCGGTTGCACTATCGAAAATCCGGAGCCTAACACACGGTGGAGGAGTAATTTGTCTTCGATCTTTATCACCAAACCCGCACATTCGCGCTCGAATTGGCTCTTGAGCTACCTGCAATGCAAATCGGTAACGGCCACTGACTGGCGCTGGGGCTGGCGATGTCGTAGAATGACCATAATGGTTATATGTTTGAGGTGGTTGTTGTGGTGGAGGAATTTGGTTGTAGTTGTAGTTGGCGACACTTTGCATCATGGAATGATTATGCGGAAAAACGAGTGAATAACTAAAGAGCAGGATTGAAAGGAAAAGAATCGCGAGAAAAGGAAAAGAGAGAAGGAAACAAGGCAAAGGATTCGGCTAGATTTTTATATGGACGATGACAAAATAAAATAATAAAAAGAAATTGTATCTTTCATTTTAGATACGAGCAAATGTGGAATGGCGTGGCTTACACTTGAAATATGGGCAGCTTCAAAATCCGCCACGAGCTACAAAGCTAGGTGTATATTTTAAAGAAAAGAAACGACTGCGATTTTGGTTAAAACCTGCCGATCTCGAGGGGGTTTCGGATCTTCCATCCAAACAGGAGATCGTAGATCGGGTGGATGGTTTCGAGCTGGTAAATAAACGAATCACCGGCCACCAAAGTATCACCAAAAATAGCTTGAAACCCTTAGACCTAGTACGTTCGGAACACATGTTCAATGAAGGCCCTAATCATTTATTGGTCTAAGGGTTATGGTATGTTAGTTGAAACCGGTATTGAGATTTTTTTTTAAAAAAACGCGAAAAAAAAATAAAACAAAAAAAAAACCCCCGGCATATGCATGGTCATTAAATTCTATCGCATAAAAAAGAAACATCCTCCAGACCAAATTTGGCGTCCCGCAGCAGCACCTAGACTTGGTTAAAAATGACCCCTCGGTTAATACTGGAGTAATAAGTACCGAACAGCTTGCAAGTTAAGCTGTATTTGGGGAATATCTCGATGAAAGCTGCCATGCCATACGGTGGTCCAAGGTGCTGGGTCTTAGCGATCAGACAGAAGCAACTGCAGGGTCAAACGATTATTCCATACTTCCAGAAAAAGTTTCAAATCGGTATATATAGTCAAAACTTTGGTGGACCAGATCGTGATATATACAAATAATAAAAAAACCTCGTGTTGTACGAGGTCTTGTGCTGATTGTAAGGCATGGGCCCTCCCTGCCTTAAGCTCATCCACTTGCATGCATCGCTGACCTTCCTTGCACATGTACACAACGCGTCGTATAGTCAATGCAGAAAAGAAAACGCGAGCTCGCCATGGGGACGATAATTGCATATGTTGATAGTCTTTCGGACAATATTATCTCTATGGCTTTGCAGACGTTGAAACGCGATCGTACGCACGGACCAGCCCTATCATAAAATAAAATGGCTGCGGCTCTGACGGCGATCCGAGCCCTTACTGCGTGGAAAATCCGACGATACGGGATTGTTGAAACTCTTATTAGAATGGAAATTTTTAAGGAACGGTACATATCAAGAGTAGTAGCCACTTTATATGTTGCTCTAAATATCATGCAATTGTAAGTAACCCGATCGATCCAAACGATTTAAACCTGAATGTCGTAACGTGGCGGGTCTAGTCACTGGTTGATATAAACAGCCCGTAACAGCTAAAACTGCAGTCCTATTATACCCATTCCAGATGATACCTTCTGAAACTTGCATTAGACGTGGATACTTTTAAACGGTCAGCCTGCAGCACAACCGGCACGCGGCGTGGAGGCGTGGACGGACGCTGATGCTAACGAGAGGGGAGCAAACCCAGGTCATATGCACCCCTGTGATCGAGGCTGGCATCTTCACCTCAACAGCAAGTCCAATCCATTCGAGCTGAATTAGGATTAAAAGTCGACCTCTATAGCAATGCATTGCTCTCGAAAAGGTAGTTGTCCATTCCTGTCTACCCTCAATTTAGTCCGACGGCTACCAAAACGGTGGATTACGCGTGTAACGTATAGAGCCCGTCCTGAGGCCAAACCGTGTGGGCTATGGAAAGTTGACGCGCGTGATTAATACGAGTTGAAACTGGATTTTGCAAATCTGGTCTGTTTTGACTGAATTCTGTCGTGTTGGAAAATGATATCTCTAATTTGTGGAGAAACCCCGCCTAGTAGGTTCTGTTGCTCAACCCAGCATACTGTAAAATTAAGTAGTATAATTGCCACTCTATTTTTGACGCGTAATATTGTAAAATGCAGTTTGTATATATTGTTGCTAGCTTTTCAGTACTAATTATACTGATACACACCGGTTCATTCGAAGAAGTTTCTGTGATTATCAGTAGATTGGTGCGCGCGCCGCATTTTTTAACATTCCGAAAGCTAGCTTGGGCCGCGAAATTGCATTCAAAACCATTTCAACAAAACAATTTCGTATTCCAAACGGCCTCTCAAAGAATGCGCACAAGCCGCGTGCTGCTTTCAGCAGTCACTAAACAAAAGAGCGTATTAGAGCTAGGCAAGAATCCCATCCCGGAAAATAGCACTGTATTCTCGGCAATCCAGCCAACTGGGGTATTCCATCTGGGAAACTATCTTGGAGCAGTAAAGTCATGGGTTGATATTGCAGACCAAGCCCCCAGAAGCGCCAAATTGATCTATGCGGTGGCGGATTTGCATGCTTTGACCGTCCCGAAAGACCCAGCCCAGTTACGGGTCTGGAGAAACCAAGCTATTGCATCGATTCTCGCGACTGGAATTGACCCGGACAGATGTATAGTATACCACCAATCTCAAGTTCCGGAACATACACAATTGAACTGGATCTTGTCGACAATCACAAGCATGGGGTATCTCAACCGCATGGTGCAATGGAAATCCAAGGCGAATATATCTGAATCATCGTCGCTGGAATCGCTGGACGACAAGCTATTAACTAAGCTTCAAATGGGGCTGTTTGCATACCCAGTACTTCAAGCTGCAGATATCTTGATCCATAAGGCTAATTTCGTACCGGTTGGCGAGGACCAATCACAGCATTTGGAACTTAGTCGTCAGATTACCACATCATTCAATGCTCGATATGGCGATGTGTTCCCCATACCCAGTACGATATTTGCCCCGTTTAGAAAAATTGCATCGTTAAGAGATCCGACAAAGAAAATGTCCAAAAGTGATGTGGACAAGAATTCTTGTTTGTATATTACCGATGACCCGGATTCCATTCGCCGCAAGATCCGCAAATCCGTCACCGATTCGATCCAAGGTCCAATCACTTATGATCCTGAAACCCGTCCGGGGGTTGCCAATCTATTACAAGCTTGTTCAGGGTTGTCGAAAACTACACCAGAGAAACTACTAGTGAATGAATTGGCTCATGTGAAGGACCACAAACAGCTCAAAGATTCAATTGCCGACTCGATTATTACTTCCTTGGAACCAGTTCGGACAAGGTATAACCTATTCATAAACGATCCAGAGTTACTGGAGAGCGTTGCAAAATCTGGTGCGGATAAAGCCAGAGAATCCGCTGCAAAGACAATTCAACAAGTTTATAATGCAGTTGGGCTATAAAAACTAGTTATAAAAGAAAGCTACTTTGTATATAATAAAAATACTAATGACCACACTCTTGTAATTGAAAAATAAAAATAAAAAATTCAAACCTCTGGAGAAAGTAATGCCCCTCCAGATCGGGGATGAGCAAGAATAGCACTTGCAGAAGTTGGTCGACCACCACCAGCGTGGGCCATAGACAATTTGGCAGTGATTTCGTTTAATTCAGCTTCACGCCGCATCAATTCGGCCCGTTTCTCGGCAATTTCACGTTGGTAATCTTCTTCGATCTTTTGCAATTGTTGTTGTTCCTTGTATAATGATTGAGTGACTCCTGGCATGGTCGACGGAACGGTATTTGGTGGACTGGCTGGCGTTTCGGGTGTTGATAAGGAAATGTTTGAAGTACCAATGTGATTATTGGCAGCAGGATCATTCTCAGACAATTTTTCAGTTCGATACTTTTCATAAAGAACTTCATGAGTCAAATCTCGCAGTTCTTGTAAATGAGATCCAAACAAGACTGATCTCAAAGTAGCAAAATTAGACTGCGAAGGATCTTCAACAGATACAGTACCCCATGGATACTTTCTCGCCTTTACCCACCGAGCCTCTCCAGTATTAACTTCTAATTGGTGGTATTCAATAGATCCAACAATACTAAATGGTACCAAATCCCTCAAAGCTTGACATTCCATCATGGTCTCTTCATCTTCAGTGTCGGAAGGGAAAAAATAAATTGGAATGTTGAAATGTTGAATATCCGCCATAATAGCACGCTTATTCTGGGTAATCTCTTCAGTTGTCAACGTGTCTGCTTTGGCAATAACAGGAATAACATTCACTCGGGTAGACAAGGACATCATCAAATCAATATCCAATTCTCTCAGTCCATGACCAGTTGGCGCGATAAAGTAAAGTGCCGCATGGACACGGTTATCCTTGAATCGAGGGTTCCGTTTGACCCGTTGTTCTTCATACAAAATATCGTCATACTGTTGTTCCAAATACTTGAGAATCTTTTGGCAACAGTTGTTGTTATCAATGGCGTCTCCAAACCCTGGCGTATCCACCACCGTCAAATGAATTGAAGTCCCATCATCCTCATCCAACTGGACAGTTTTATCATGGAGTTCCATTTCGGACGTTCTTTTGTTTCTATGATGTTCAGGGAATACAGTACCGTTGCACAAAGTGTTAATAAATGTAGACTTTCCGGTACCACTGTGACCACAAACCATCAAGCAAAGACTAAACCCTTTCTTGACAATCTTTCGCCGCCGCATTTGCTCTGGTGAAGTATGCATCAAGTATGAACTGGAATCTTTAGTCGCTGTCATGGCATACGACGAAGTTGCGTATTCAGAAGCAAGATTAGCCATTTTTTTATGGGGTGTTTGCCGTTAAGAAGAAGAGTGTTGATGGAGGTTTGAGTCAGCGTCTAAATCTAAGGAGAAGTTGAGCCGCTCCCAGCTTGGCCGCATGTAAGAACTGAGCGCCTGTCAAGCATCGGGTGACATTTTGGGGGATTTCGATCTAAAACTGAGGATTTTCTAGAGAATAATGTATGATATTGAAATATGCGAAATATTGCAGCGGCTAGAGGTCTTTTGCATTGATTTTGGGTACTGCGGCGTGACTTCACATCCAGCATTTCTGGCTAATCCGCAGACCGCAAATCCGAAAAGAATATGGCAGATGCGAAATCAAAAACTACCATATTACCATGGGTATTGCAAGTAGTGTCCCTGAAAAGGTAATAATTAGACTGATCGGCATTTAATATAACTAGACTCGTCGCTGTTTATGTATTTCATAACAAATTTTCAGTTTGCGCAACATCTTCTAGGTTATCCGAATTCGGGTGTATCCCGTGCTAATACAAAAGCCTTAGTTCTTCAGCTGTGTGTTACTATGCAGATTTATTAAATATATCATTTAGTCGGATTCATAAGACGCACGAGAAACAATAACCCAGAGCAAATACTACCCACCAAACTAGGATTTAAAAGATAATTTCTTTATATCTAGAAAAAAATAAACAAAAAAAGGAAATAGTTAACCCTAGAGGCGGCTACTTCAACCTTTTCTACCAGAACCAAAGAAATTCTCCGTTACACCCCATTTGTATTCACATATATTGAGTAAAAATAATAATCACATTCATTCATTACCAGTCGTATCCGGGGTCTTTGACTCCCCATTCAGCCGTTCTTCTTGCTGAATTCGTTTCAACTCCTGCCACCTTGCTAACTTTGCATTTTGATGCACTTTGAAACCAAATATCTTCGGCACAAATCGATCGTTCGATTTCTTTGGATTCAAGTGCGGATAAACTTGGAATAACATGCCCGGGAATGAGGTACCAAAATAAGCACCGTCAATATTTGCATGGCGAGAACTCTTTGGGTTGTATAAATCCTCACATTTTGGACAATAAAGCTTGACTGTAGAATTTCTAGGCGTGTCGTGTAATCCGATTGGAAGCAGTGGTTGAGTTTGGCAGTGTACCCGAGGACATCGACCGAAGTCACAATTCTTGTATTTATCAACCATCTTTTGCAACCCTCGTGCCGTCAAAATATATCTTGCATGAACCAGGCCGTATAAATGACGAGCCAGTCGTTCAATATGCGCACGTTCATCTTGGCTAACGCTCTGAAGGTCCGCACCACTATCTGTAATCACATCGATTGATTGTTGAATATGATCCACTTCTGTGTTAAGACCCGTCAGGTTGAATCTATCTGTGATAAAATCGGCATCTATATCACAAAAGTATTCATTACCTTTTGTTCCCAGAAACCAGTCGATCCAGAATTCCTCTATAGTGAACTGTTAGCAACTGTAGCGAGGCGGACTTTTATTAAAAAGTTGAAAGCGAAAAAAAAAAAAAAAGATTGAACATACCTGAATATCCAGAGTACTCCGAAGCACTATCATTTGTGAATTCCTCCATCTTTATTCCCTAAAGTTGGCCGGAAAACCCTGTCGTCAGAAATAAAAAGGCAATTAAACTTAGTGACAACAAGTTGTAAATTTGTGCACAGACTGTCGCAGTGCGTGAATGTGATGGTTGGGAGAAAGTGAACTTTTAGGCGCGGCGCTGTTGCCCCTGGCAACGATCAAAAAGCACGAAATGGCCACACGGAAAAACTCTCCTTGGTGTGTATTTCCTGTAGTCTAACGATACGTAATTCAAAACCCTATAAACAACTCATGCCTTCCTACGGTGTTTGAATCATTGTTATATAGCAGTTTCAACAGAGTTTTCTCGGAATCGATCAATAGTAGTAAACATCGCAGTCCTGGGGATCGTCTATAGGCGCAGCAGAAACACATGGCATGGATGCCATATGTATAAGAAATTATACAATGTTAAGAGTAAGCTTCAGTTACAGCTTCATATTGCATTTGAGTAATGGTACAACGCACTATTACCGCAATATTATAAGGGCTTCCCACTGAATATGCCGAGGAATTCGCTCATATGGCGGTATTAGTAGGCTATCTAGAATTCATACTATCAAAATAGTCGTGTTACAGCAAAAGTGCCAACAAAACCAGCCCATCATTATCAGAACTATTTCTTTTTCCGCCACACAAGATGCGGCTTGCGCTCGCGCAAGTCTGCTAATTGGGACAATCACTAGTCCACCAACATTAGTACTTGCCAAATTCCCACCAAGCTATTGATCCCAATTTACCGGTCATAAACATGACGGAGCAAGGAAGAAAAAAAAACACAAACAAAAAAACACACTCATCCAGGACAGTGTTTACTCGGCCAACCAAAACCACCCAAAAAATTGTGATTGTCCAAAAAATTGGGAGGTTTTGTTGTCCTTTTTTTTTTTTTCTTCCCACTTCATACATACTCCACACAGTGTCCCCTTTTTCTGAAATTGGTTCTTGTGGTGATAGGAAAAAAAGAAGAAGAAAGCTATGCATTTAATTAGGCCATCATGGCTTGCTCATCAAGGTACGTGTATAATCTTAGTAGTAATCTGAGCAGACATCTAACCAGGTTTAAATTAGGTGAAGGAAGAGATCGGGAAATTTATTCCTTGAGTATATCCTCTGATGGGACTCGACTGGCTTCTGGAGGACAAGGTACGCGGACTTCTCTCCAAAACTAAATGAAAAACAATATTAAAGAAACTAACAACATGTTTTTTTAGATTGCAAAGTTCGGATATGGTCTGCAGAAACTGTTTATAAAACATTGAAGGTTGATGATCCGTCTGGACCTCGTCAACTTTGTTCAATGTCAAATCACAATGGTGCTGTAACAGTAGTACGATTTTCACCATCCGGGACCTACCTAGCTTCTGGAAGTGACGACAGGGTGGTATTAATTTGGGCAAAAGATGATACAAGACAGCCGCGACAAGAATTTGGTCAACAAGGTGAAGCGGATAGCGAAGTGTGGGTCGCACAGAAACGATTAACAGCCCACGAGAATGATGTCCAAGATTTGGCATGGTCTCCAGATGGGTCATTGCTAGTAACTGTAGGATTAGATTCTTCTGTTATTATCTGGAGTGGATCAACTTTTGAGAAACTCAAGACGTTGAACCCACATGATTCACATATCAAGGGTATCACTTTCGATCCGGCTAACAAATACTTTGCAACTGCTTCCGATGACCGAACTGTGAAGATTATTAGATACCATCGAACGGGATCAGATATTACATTTCAAGTAGAATCTACAATTGCACAGCCGTTTGTGGAGTCTCCCTTGTCGACATATTTCCGGCGGTTAACTTGGTCACCAGATGGAACTTTGATCGCTGCACCAAACGCTACAAATGGTCCGGTATCAACGGTAGCATTGATTAGTCGTGGTAGCTGGGAAGCTGATATCAGTTTGGTTGGTCATGATACCCCGTGTGAAGTTGCAGCGTTTTGTACCCGGGTGTTTGCGTTGGAAAAACCAACAGGGAAGCAAGAAGATCAGGACACTGTACAAGTTATTGCCACTGCATCCCAGGATAAGACTTTGGCTATTTGGAATAGTGCAAATTCGCGTCCCGTACTTGTAGCTAAGAATGTTACCGACAAGGCTGTTACAGACATGGCATGGAGTCCTGATGGATCTAAATTGTTCTGCAGTTCTCTGGATGGTTCAATTATATTGGTAGCGTTTGAAGAAGGAGAGTTGGGGTATCCACTTTCAGTTGGCGATATCCAAACCCAGTTGACTCGTTATGGTGGAACTCGAGATGCGTTGCAAATTGCCGAATCTGTTGATCAGGTTCGGCTAGAGGATACGCTCCCAGCGGATGAAGAAAAAGAGAAGCAAAAAGTGGATGAAGATAAAATGGATCAGATTATGGGGAATACTAATGGTAATGGGGAAACTATGGATAGATTTCCAGCAACGCAACCAGATCAGCAACCGTCATCATCACCATCACAAACTAAGCCGCCGCAAGAAAATCCGCCACAAGCCACACCAACAGAAACTACTAACAAACCACCTGCTAAAGTTCTTGCTGCTGCTCAGAATATTACCATAACAAAAGACGGGAAAAAAAGACTTGCACCGCAGTTAATTACAACGAGCTCATCAGCTCGACCGGGAGGAGGTGCTGCTGCTCCCGCCGCAAGTGCTTCCGTCAACACCGCCGCACGGCCAGGAGAACGAAATGTTCAAGTCATGGAAATGTCTCAACCTAGCTATGCGTTACCAAGAGGAGGTGTTTCTAGTTTGGTTATCGGAACTAAGAGGAAGCATGATGATGAGAATGAAGAAGAAGTCACCAATGGTGTAGCTGCTGGATCGAAGAAACCGAAACATGAGGAAGTCCCTGAATTTATCAAACCATGTGTTGCATCTCCAGCATCTACTGTATCCCAAGTACGGTTAGGTGTTCCAAAAGTACGCACTTTTTTTGGTGGTGGAAGTAGTGGTAACCCTGATTCAGATGGTAAAGAAAATAGTGTGATGGAGATTCGAAACGGTACAGGTAATGAAAATGAACCGACTCGGGTCACCGTGACTAAAAGTGGCCAAGTTGTATTTGCGGACTTTTTACCAAAGCATGGCCATTTGGCAGCTGGCCAAGGAGATATTTTCTGGGCTGTGGCTACTGAAGATGGCGCGCTCTATCTCTATTCACCAAGTGGGCGTCGGCTCATGCCTAATATTGTTCTGGGTAGTCCAATTTCTTTCTTGGAGAGTCGAGGGGTTCATTTATTAGCAATAACTTCTGTTGGTATGGCGTATGTTTGGAACATACGTGAGCAGCGGGCATTGCACGAGCCAGTTTCCATTTCTCCGATTCTAGACACTGGGCTGAGATCTTTAGAAAATGGAGTACAGAAAGCGCCAAGTTTGACACAATGTGCTATTACCAAATCAGGCAAAATGGTTTTGACATTGAGTAATGGGTCAGGGTATACTTATAGCCACAACATGTTCACTTGGAACCGGGTATCGGAGGAATGGTGGAACATTGGGTCGCAATTCTGGGATTCTAGTATCAAGAGTAAAGTTTCTGGTGTGGTTGGAATGACAGAACGGCGAACTAATGAAGTGCAATTACGACGAGGACGGGGTCAACAGCTACAGCGGGCAACTCGGAACCGAATGATGCAAGGAGGTTATGAAGGATTTGAGACAGTAGTGTCTTTGGCGCATTTAGAGAATAAAATTGGTGCAGCCATTATGCTTGATTCTAAGGAGGAACTCAAGGAGTTTATGGTTACTTACGCTTGTCAGATTGCGGAGCAAGGTATGGTTGAACGGGTGGAAGAGCTTTGTAAAGAACTTCTTGGACCGGTAGCTGTTGTAGTCGACAAGGATGATGAAAATCAAAATTCGTGGCAACCAAAGCTTTGTGGGTTGGATAAGCATGATTTGCTCAAGCTTGTGATTGAAAAGATTGGAAAGATGCGGCAAGTGCAAAGAGTGGTTGTTGACTATGCAAAGGCAATTGGAGTATTTTAGAAAACTCGGTATAATGAACCTTCTCCTTTTTTTAATGTTTAAATCCGTATGATTTCCATAATTTATTTGTTTTTATGAGCTTTTTTATGTCGCAACTTTTTTACATCTCATAGGTCCAGACCATCTTCACGCAACCAGATCTGTCTAGACCATGTAGTAATGACCGACCCGCAAAATCTAACCTTCCAGACAGGTAGGATGCAGCAGGGTGCCGAAAAAGCAAGGTCTGCCGCTTCGCCGTATGCAAAGTCAAAAACTGTCTTTGAGTCTGCATATAATGGTGCGCATCCAAATTTGGGCAACAACGACTTAAATCTTGCGGACGGGCGCTTTGAATTCTGCTTTGTAGACCAAGAAGAAGAAGAAGAAGAAATGAAATGTTCCATAGGTCTGGATCTGATCGGTTCAATACTTTTGAGTATAATGTCAAGACGGGATGGTATTTAGCAGTACAGTGCTCTATTTATGCGGACGTAAGCAGCTTCCGATAGAAAACAGTCGGATATTCGCTTCATGCGGGAAGCTTCCTAGCTGTGCGCCGCCCCACGGTTATCCTTTTTTTTTTTTTTTTTTCTCGCGGCAATAAGAATTCTTTATATAAGACGGTGGCTTTCCTATTTTTTTTCCACCCTCTGATTATTTTTTTCGTATTGCCTTGCTCTCTCCCTCTCTTTCACTTTAATCTACTGGCTCGACATCTAACGATACAATACCAATGACTGTCTCTGCTTTTGATACGTCGATTGGCACCAACTTCACTGACAATGCATGCCCACAATACCTTTCCGACTTTACGACGAATTCTACGTTCAACAACTGCCATCCAATTTCGTTTTATTTGCAAAATTCACAGTCATATGTCAAAGTAATTCGAAAAGGATTGAATGCAACGGAAGATTTGATCAAGGATTCATGTAGTGTGGACTTTGACCATTGCAAAGAAGTCATGGACGAAATGAACACCAAGCTGCTGAAAAAATGTAAACAGGATTTGGACAACGGTAACCCATTGGTAGTACAAGCTCATAACGATTTTATTACATACCCAATGGTTTATCAAGCAAGCTGTGTAAAAGTGGCTGATGTCGACAAAAACAATACAACAAAGCATAATACAACATCAACAACCCAAGAAACGAACGCGACCTATTGCTATACAAATGCGCTTTTTGGACCAAACTCGCAAGATTCTTTGGATGCATATTTATATCAACTCCCGCTAGGGTCTTCACTACCGGGAACTCTTGGTAATAATGCATTAAAGTCTCTCAACAACACCAAAATTACGACTACATGTTCTGGGTGCACTAAGAAAATTATGGACATTTTCCACCAATACACCTCAGACGCTGACCTGCCGATTGTCCACAACTACGAATCAGCAGCGGAGGAAATCAATAAGGGATGTTCTTCAGGGTTCGTCAACGCCACAAACCGGCCAAATGCACTCAAAAAGCCAAAGGGCACTGATTCTAACTCGGCAGCCGGGGCACAACGGTCACCCAAAACCGCCGCATATTCGTCAATCTTGGTAACGATCGTCGCGATTAACATTTTACTCGCCGTTTTGGGTTAGCCGATTTTCTGAGTTTATCGACACTGCGCGGCGCGGACTGGACGTTCTAAAAATAAGCTTGTGCCGGCCGCGGTGGGAAATATTTTTTTTTTTTCCAGCTGCATGCTAGAATCTGGACTGGCCCCCTATTAATGAACTAACAAAAACGAACACATTTTGCATTTTCCTTTTTTTCTACTTTTAATCCACTAAACTGCCTTCCATAGATTACTAATATTTTGCATGTACACATATTATCGATTGTTTACGTATTATTAACCTCTCAAAAAAAAAAGATCAGTCTAGAGCTCTTGTAACGACTTCCGATAGATCGATTTGGCGATCGCTCATTAACGGGACGCACGGAATGGAATGGAGACTCTGCATACTTTTTTCGGACAAACGTTGTTACCAACACGTTAGATTACATGTCTTAGTCCAAATTGGGCGATAAAATTGACAAATGGGGAATAGCGGATTTCTAAGACTTTTTGTTTTTTCCGATCCCTGCGCATATGGAATGGGGTCTAGGTTGCCAGCCAGAGCAGAGGCCGGTTGTGTTTTATACGGCGCCTGTAATGGCCGCTCTGTTGGTTGCGACGTATAACTCGAAGGCTTAGCAGCGACCGGCATATATATATTGGATGTATAATGTGGGTCTATTTATACCATATGCATGTCATGGGATGGGTATATTTCGGCAGTTAACGTGCAGATGTCAATCCGCGTCGATCCCGGCGTGCTTTATTGGAAGTCACAATACGTCTACTCCGAAATATTATGGCAAATGCAGTTCTTCTGTGGTAGCAACCCGACGGCAGAGGCCTTTCGGATTGGTTGCGTAATATAGCTATGGGGAGTTAACTATTGGATGTATAAACTTCCGGCCATAATCCAGCTATTATTACTAAAATTGAAACGAAAGATCTGATGCAAGATATTTGCGATGCCGATGGATGCAAAATATTAGGACCCCGGGGAATTTTTTAAAATTTGAGAGATTTAATTGGAATCCCCGTCTTTTGTGCGCCCACATTGGATGCGGAGGCAAAGCAGCGCCGGCAGCAAGTACGTATGTACGTACGTATTTACAGACTTACATATTACGCCCTACTGTGTTATATAGGTCTGCATTCACCTTTGGGTGTCTTTTCCTATTCACAGCTGGCCAAACTGAATTTCCATCGTTCTTAATGGTTAGAGTTGTTGGACTGGTATCAATTAATTCAAATTGTTCGGAATTCTTCGCTATGGGACCCCAAAGCCGCGTGAGTTTTATACCCGTCCTGTTATTGCGGTTACGTGACCAAAAATTATTGCTTGTGGGTTTTAACTATCTAAAACTTCACCCCAGGAATATGCGAGCCTCACCCCTAGCGCGGTAGTCCGATCTTCCCATGCGGCTCCCCAATTCAAATGCCTTCCAGCGCTTAATATCATTTATTCCTCTTCACATAACACCTTCCAAGAAAAGCACCAACTATCCATTATCACATACAGCGCTTAAAAAGGAATATACCAACAATGACCTGGCTTTTCACCACAGCACTGTTCATGATACTTGAACTATCTCAAGCCGCAATAACTGCTCAATCTGGCCTTCCAAATCTACAAGTTCCAGCGTCTGATTACGGCGTCTTGGAACATTATCTCCAGTTTATCGCCATTGCAGGCTGCATTCGAAGCAACAGTCAAGCTAGTACCGATGCCTCTCCTTCTTATAATAACACTCTTGGTATCTCGAATCATACTACCCAGGATTACATTTCACCATCTCAAAATCGAACCGAATGTCGATACTTTTGTGGGGAGTTCCCGCAACTGAATATACGCCACATTTGGATCGAAAAGTTACCAACTATTGGGACTACTTGGGGGTATATTGGTGTTGATCATCAAAGTGAACGAGTAGTTGTTGTTAATCGAGGGTTTATGAGATACGGTCAGTATGATGCATTGAATCATGAGCCGGTTGAGTTTATTATCCCAGAAGTCGATGAAGAAAAACCAGTATGCAATGATGAAAATTGTATGGTGGATCGAATCATTTATGAAGCCTATTTCCAGATCTGGAACCAAGTTCAATGGCCATTGTCGGATGTTGTCAAGGAATATCCAGGTTACTCATTGTTTGTTGGTGGTCATAATGTAGGAGGAGGGATTGCTCAGTTGATGGCTATTACTTTAAAGCTATTAACATTTGACCCATTATTGGTAACCGTGGGTGCACCTGCTGTTGGAACTACAGCATTTGTTGAATGGCACGACCAACTATTCCATGTTGGTGGGCCATTAGTATTGCAGCAAAAGAATGAGAATGGCCATTATATGCCTACTACCCGAGAAGTCATTCAAGTTACATCACTTGATAATCAATTCCACAGTATTGAGCATTTCGGAGCTGAGCAATGGCCAAAGGATATGCATCAATTTCTTACCACTCGTCACCAATTCCGGCATACTAGTGGTCGTATTGGGCTGCGGTCTGATGAACTTGGTTGGCCGAAGGCTTATTTTTTGGACAGTTTCTTTTCCGCAATGAGTTCACCATCAGAGTCTGAACAACAAGGTCCAATAGGGGTGGCTGCTATGGATGTACAAGATCCCGAGAAGAAGAACGAAATGGATATGCTTCAACTCTACCATAACATGCAAAACCCTGAAGCATTCTCGAGATACTCAGGATACGAACCATTCAAGTATTCATACCCATCTGTATGGTATGCCGTACCCATGTGGTGTGAGGCTCACGATTTGGAGGAATATGAAATTGATAGCAACTATTGTCAACCACACAACAGCCCATATGGAACCCCAGCAGTTTTACCAGCTCAGTGTTTTGCTAACAAGTCATTCCGAGGACCATGGGATATGATTCCAGTAACCAATTAAAAAATTTGGCTTTTTTTTATTATCATTAATAACTTTATGCATTAGAAAATAAACTAGTATTTTACTCTTTATTATTTCTGTTTGATTAATAACCATCCATTTCCTCGGCTTTAGGAGCCAATTCATCCCACAAATCCTCAAACAAGGTTGCTTTCTTGCCCAACCCGATAGTCTTATCGACGGGCTGGACGACTTGGAACGCACCTGTACCAATGGACATGCTTTGACCGAGAATGATACATTCCGAGACACCATCGATGGAATCACTCTTCATGTAGAAAGCCGCGTCGAACAAATGATCGGTAGTCTTTTCAAAACTGGCCAATTGCAGCACAGAATCCCGCATCTTGGCCAACCCGAACCGCGTAATCCCCAAAACCTCACCTTTAAACGTCATGACATCACCCAGCAGCTGGATATGCCGTGGATCCACACTCATACCGTGCGAAGACATTGTCGTGTCGATTTCGTTGATGATACATCCTCGTGCGGCTTCAATCCCCAGCACACGGTACGCCTCGAGAACGTGGTTAGTGGTGGTTTGCGAACCCACAATCCCGTCTGTGATCATGACATCCTTGAGACCGTACCCTTCAACAAGCAGTTCCTTCTTGTTGTCTTTTTCTCGAATGTTGATGACTGCTCGAGAAATATCCGGGAACCCCTTGACGACAATGTTGGGTAGCGCTCGTCGAAGAAGTTGTGAACGGTAGTACAATTCGTTTTCAATGGCTGTGGCATTCTTACCAGTACCTGGAGCAACAGGGAGAACTGCTACTCGAATTGTATCCGGCCGCATGACTCGCACATCGCCAGGGTTGATTTTGAGCTTTGGTGCCTTGCTGATCGCATTGGCAATCTCTTCAATACTCAACTCCAATCGCAACCGATCAACTGTCTTCCAATCAACCTTCATACCGATATAAGCGTTATGCTCCATAAACACATCCTCGACATATTTCACCACGTCTCTCAAATGCGTCTTTTCGATTCGTCCTTTGATCATACGCGCCACACGCTCATCCTCATCATTCTGCAACACCGCCGTGATAATAGGCGTGGAAATCTGTTTCGAAGCATTAATAATTTCCTTAATACGAGGAACACCAAGTGTAACGTTCATTGATGCAACACCAGCAAAATGGAAAGTCTTCAACGTCATTTGCGTACCCGGTTCACCAATACTTTGTGCACCAATAGCACCAACCGCTGTACCAGGTTCCACCTTGGCTCGTTCATACTTTTTCAAGCAAATTGCCAAAAACTCTTTGACCAATTTGGCAGAAATCTTGTGTACTTGATCAACCGCCACCTTCTTTTCGCGCTTAATCAATTCGTCAAAATCAATACCTTCATATTCTTCACCTTCAGGTCGATCCAACAATCCCAGCATATTTTTTCTAGCTCGTACCTCACCCAAAGCACGAGCTTTATCCTTGACGAAATTTCGCATGGATTGATAAAAATCTCGTTGAGGATCCAGTTCATCAACAAACACTTCTTGTTCTGCTTCAGCCCCACTAATGATATTACCCAAGTTATCCTTTCTTTGCAGTTGATCTTCAAGTGGTCCTAGAATACTATCTGCTAGTTCCGCAATTTCATAAGGCAACAGATTCTGTTCGTCGTTGGAAAACGTAATATTCACCGCATGACTCCAAGTTCTGACAAAATCAACGGGAACTGCGTCACCTTCCATATCAAACGGATCCAGCCCGTCACCACCGTAATGGAACTGGACAATACCATTTGAAGAGGTTCTCACAGTGTTATCATACTGGGACGATAAATCTTCCAGCGACTTCATCAACCGTCGCGACATGTACCCTGTTTCTGCAGTCTTAACCGCCGTATCAACTAACCCTTCACGACCAGAAATGGCGTGGAAAAGGAATTCTGGTGGGGTTAATCCGGAATAAAACGAGTTTCGAACAAACCCCTTGGATGGTGGTGTCTTGGAGAATTTGGGGAAATGCGGCAACGATCGATCTTGGAACCCATTCGGCACACGAGAGCCACTGATAATTTGTTGACCGACAACTGCCACCATCTGCGACACGTTAAGAGTGGACCCCTTGGAACCACATGTAGCCATGATCAACGGAGCATTACTCTTCTCCAATTCCTTAATACACACATCACCGACTTCTTCTCGAACCTTGGACAGCAACCCACCGATCTTGGCTTCCAACGTTTGTTCTTCATTACAACCTGGTTGGGTTTCCAGTTTACCCAAACGTAACTGTTCAATCAAATCATCACACTTTCGATACGCCAATTCAACAAGCTTGTCTTTTTGGGCATTCAAGTTTGTACCTGGAGTAACATCACCAATACCAATAGAAAACCCACGGTTACCCAAGAACCGAGCACACATCTTGGCCATTCTATTCATAGCCGTGGCAGCTTCATCAGCACCATAATCTCGCAAAATGGCAAAAAACACGGAATGCTTCTTACCATCACCCAACGTGTTCTTATCCATAGCGCCGCACAAAACCTCAGACCCCCGGATCACCAAGAACCCATCATTTGGAGACATTTCCGGTGGGTACCCTTTGGCAGGTGGATGGAAGGTTTTGTTCTTGGCATCAAGATTGATTACTACCTTGGAATTTTTATTCGGTTTGATCAACAATGAGAAGATTTGCTTACCCGTCCACAACTGACGCGGCTTTTGAATCATAGGAGCAGGCAAGTCAAACTGCAAGTCGGCATCACACATCATTGACAACAATTCACAGAAAGCACCTCGATCAAAGAATTGATCTTTTCGAGAAATCAAATACGACCCCGTGATGAAATCTTGTGTAGCGGCAATAATCGGTTCACCAGATCGTGGAGTCACCAAGTTATTCTTCACCCCCATCAACGAAATCGCCTCAGCTCGAGCTTCTTCTGTTTGAGGAACATGCAAATTCATTTCGTCACCATCAAAATCGGCATTATAAGGTGTGCAAACACACTCATTCAGCCGGAAAGTTCGCCATGGTCGCACCTTAGCATAATGTGACAAAATAGACAGCCGATGCAACGATGGTTGACGGTTGAATAACACAATATCACCATCTTCAATATGCCGCTCAACGATATCACCAACCATCAAATTCTTTGAAATGTCAGCATGCCGACCAAACCTCAGATTCAACCTAACATCCTCTTGGCCATTCTTTATAACATAATTTGCACCAGGATATTTGATTGCACCATTAAGAACCAAGTCTTGCAACTTTTTCTTATTATACATTGTAACCTTTTCTGGATAAGTAAGAATTTTAGCCACACGGTCGGGAATCGCCACTTCGTCAACTCGAAGGTTTGGATCTGGTGAAATAACTGTACGGCCAGAAAAGTCCACACGCTTACCACTCAAGTTACCCCGAAATCGACCTTGCTTACCCTTCAACCGTTGACACAGCCCACGAATTGGTTTAGCAACTGGCATTCCCGGACCTGAAGGGGTATCTGCATTAATATACAACGCCAATGACAATTGCATATAGTCCCAGTGTTCCATCAACTGTACCAAAGACATTCCCCTTTCCATACTAGCGTAAATCAAACTAGATGTGTTCACGACATCGGTCAATTTGACAGTCAAGTCATCTTCATTTGTTGCAGTATCTTGAGAAATAGAAGGTCGAATACACACAGGTGGTGCTGGAATATAAGTCCAAATGTACATTTCTGGGCGACCTTTAGTAGGGTCCATACCAAGCAACTGACAGTCAGCAGGAACAATTTCCCGGAATAGATTCAGCACCTTCAAAGGGTTCAAATCGTCCATTGCGCGTTTTATAAACTTGTCAAGGTCAGGATTTGTAGCCTTGGCTTCGGAAAACGACATGTCAAAGTCATCTTTATCTTCAGAACCTTTTTTGCCGATGTGTCGAAACTTGTCATGAATGATCTTCAAGGACCCGGCTTTCTTCACAACACCGTTTGTCGCTGTACAGTGTAAACATTTCCGCTGTTTCTTGCACTGCTCATTAATCTTTTTCAATAAATTCATCCGTCGTAGGTTATCCAGATCCGGTCGTCGCAATTCCCCCAAAAACTTTCGACGCGTTGGTTCATCAAGCAAAATCCGTGAACATTCCTAAATATAAGTTAGTCACAGCTCCTGGGAAATTTTTAGCACATACCTTGCATATATTTTGTAGAATTGAGATAATTTGTTTAAAGTAGCCAACATGGAACACTGGCAAAGCTAGTTTGACATAACCAAAATGTCCCTGGCAAGTAGCTAATTTTCCGTGACAGGTTTCGCATTCTGAAAAGTTATTCGAAACACCCTATAAATTCAGTTAGTTTTATTCATTTGGAGTTTTGTGTCATTCATACCATTCGACGATCAATCGCCCCATGGTTCATTGGAACTCGTCCTGGGCCTTTCGATAGGTCATACAACGCTCGGTGGGAAATCTCAACTTCAGAAGCTTTGATAATATCTTGAGGCGATAAAACACAAAAGTCTATCCCTTTGATATATCTCGGTGGATCATCCACGACGCTTTGCTTCATTTTGATTTCTGTCACACTGCTTTTTTTTTTTTTTTGGTGGAAGAATAGGAAGTTTTAAAAAGGGAAGAAGAAAAAAAATACACACCGTGAAAAGTTCCAAATTTTTTTTTTTTCTTGGTCGTCAACTGCCGCACTTGCAGCTTAGCCCGGCACACCGCGCGCCGCTAGTCATCGTGTGGATGAAGCCAAGTTGCGAATTAGGTGCTTACGCTGAAGTTAATATAACAGTGTAAGAAGATGAATTATGTTCATGGTTATAGTCAAATAGCTGATAATGCTCAATATTGGATGGACGGAAGTCAGGCATAATGACAAAGAAATATCGGGTGCGGCTCACTTGACGGGAGACATGTACGCCATGCCCGTTCAGGAATGAATTAAAATATAGAAAAGAACCTTGAGCTCGGTTTTGGAGCCTACATCGTTCCCACTGCCGTTCGAAATAGAATTGTCTCTAGAATTGTTTGTTGCTTCATGAGGGTTGCAATAATCTCATTATGTTGCGTCATCCCCAAGACGGTAAAAACTGGCTGAAGGGAAAATACGCTACTAGATGGATTCGGATAAATGGATGATAATGGGCCCGGGAAATATATAGAGAAATTGTGAATACGCCTAATCGCGTCACACCGAGTTACCTGTTGTAGGTAGCCGTCTGGTATCTTTTGGACAGTCGGTGCGGCTGATAATTGTCATTCCATCTTCGTAGATTGCATTTCTGTGGCTACGATATACACAGAGGCCCGTTCAGCTCATATTACTTTTCTTTTCCTCATCGCCACTCTAGTACTCATCCTCTACCGGAACTGCGCGATGGTATACAGGAATTAATTTCCGTGAGGCTCAGGTGAGCATTTAACCCTAGCAAGCGCATAATACATGCCCCGGTACACAGTCGCACCTAGAGTATATAGACAGTCACTTTTTTCAAAGAGATCCACAACTCTTACAAAATCACATAAATATTGAAGCAAATATTTCCTGCCAAAGACTACGCCATGATACTGTTTCAATGTGTTGAGGCGCGCCACCAGATTTGATATCTCCCAAATCGCTGGTGGTTTGGGTTGTCACTTTGAGATCGAGTTTTGTCGCCATCCATATACACCGAACCATATTACAAAACAGAAAATATGAGCACTACGACCGAGAAGAAGCCTGAAGAAACCAAGAAGACATTGGTTTCTTTGGAAGAAGACGATGAATTCGAAGATTTCCCAGTGGAAGGTAAGAAACAATGAACAACCCAACATGCTTTTGGGGGTTGGTTTTCGTGGTGGTGGCGCTAACATAATACGAAACGTAGACTGGAAGGACTCAGAAACAGAAGTTACCACATCCTCAGGTACAACTGGTAAAGACCACCTATGGGAAGAACAATGGGATGATGATGATGCCGATGAGAATTTCGCTGAACGACTGAGGTATGAATCTATTGAATCTTAACACAGTTACTAACACTTGATCCAGAGAGGAATTGCAAAAGACGCAACAAGGTGGCGAACCAATGGCTCAATAGAAATGTAGAAAACATATTTTATTTATACTCTCTTCTTGAATGATTCGTTTCCGGAAAAATAGTCTTTCATTTTCAAGCAATTGCAATTCGTTCCTTTTCCCCAATTGATCGTGCCCCATACAAAGCTTTGGCAATTCTGCCAGAAAAGGCGCCCATCCAACCAAAAGCGAAACTTTTCACATCAACCCACTCCACTCATCTACCACCCCCAGTCAGCTGGATTTCACCAACATAGTCTCAACATCCAGTCTGTTTTATTAATCTTATACACACAGTTTTTTTTAAAAAAAAACCTTCCATTCATATAACGTATCGTCATGTCAGGACCTCCTCCAGGATTGGACCATGGATTACCAGTACCTCCACCACCTCCATTGCATCATGGTCATGGTGCAGCTCCAGTTCCACCACCACCTCCACCACTTCCACATCATCCTCACGCAGTAGGGGCAATTGGACCAATGGGTGGTATTCCACCCCCAATTCCACACCAATCGTTTCAAGGTGGAGGAGGAGATGGTCATAATACAAGTGGATCGTCTCCATTTCCAAATGGATCAAAAAAGACATCGGGGACCTCAACACCTCGAACAGACGACCAACAACAGCAAAATCAACAACAACCTCAACAATTCGACCTGGCATCGTACGTGTATAATGTTGGATTCATCCATACCGCTTGGGCCGATACCTTTCTGAGTATATCTCCACATCCACCACTGCGACTTCATGCTCTTTTTGCGTCCCGATCGCCAGTATTGTATCGATACTTGTCATCATCAAACTCAGCTAATCCTCCATATCATATCAACATGTCGACTGAAGACAGGAATATTACATCCATGTCATTGTCTATGGCATTGGCCACGTTATATGGTCACAATCTCGATCTCACCAACTGCGATCTGGAAACTGCCAAGGGACTCTTGGCTTCTGGATGCTTTTTAGGGCTTGATAATGTGGCCAACAGTGGTTATCAAGTGGTCGTGGGTGCTATATCAAAGGAAAATCTATCAGATCTGTTTAGCTTTGCAACTACAGCATTTAGTGAGAATTTTGAAGACATTAAGACAAACTTTCCAGGGCCATATCCACCATACACCAATTCATTGGTATCTTTATTGGTTGGGTTTATTCTTTCCAACTTCAATGCTTCTGCCAAACCAATCGACCCAGTTTTCAAGTCAATCTTGTTGAACATGCCATTTTTCTTGTTAAAGGAGATTTGTGAAAGTGAAAAGTTGTTGGTCAAGAGCCATATGGAACGACATGCTTTTGCACGGGAAATCATCGCGGCAAGAAAGGAACATAAACGAAGTTCTACTGATGCGCCTAGTACCACATCAAACTACGAAGAAAACGTCGTGCTTGCATTTGGCGGTGGTAAAGGTGGTGTTGAAGTTATTCGAAAATCTACCGGTAAGAAAAAGACCTTGTGGAAGGCTGGTAATTAAGTAATGTTTATTTTTTTATTTTATAAATAGGGAATAGCAGTAAAAAAAAGTTTTCATTGTATATATATTTATACATTTTTGTCATCATATCGTAAAAGTAATTATTCCATGTCATATGCATGGAGGTTGAACGTCGGTGCGGCTCAATTAGCTTTGATCTTATTTTTGAGATCTTTTGCAGGTTTGACAACACCGTTGGTATCTCTACCACAGATAAAACAACCGGGTTTTTTGCGATATCGTTGCATGAAACACGATTCACAGAAATAATGCTTGCATATCGTCTCGATAGGGTTATTATAGTCTTTTTTGCAAATCACACATTTGAATGGAATTTTTTCCTCTTCTTCTTTATCATCTTTCTCAGCAGACACCACTTTTCCATTTTTCTTCCTCGATTGTTCATCTTCCCATTCTTTATCCAATTTCCAACCAGCTGCGTAATCTTCTCTTGCATGCAGAAACTTGCAGTTATCCCCGAATCCACAATACCCAGTTTGCTTGTAATCTTTACAAACATCCGGCTGATAATCGATAACCATTGTGCTTTTGATATGTGTTGGTGCTTTGATGGGCCCAAATTTCGCCACAGGTTTCTTTGGCTCGGTTGATTTGGCTAGTTTGTCATCTTCTTCCTTTGTCAGCTCTGCTGAATGACTATGGTCGTATTGCACTTTGAGATCATCGCTATTCTTTTCAGTATTATGTGATATACTAGCAGAAGGTCCTTGTTTCTTTTGCTTCTTTTGGATTTTTACTGTGCTTCCTAGATCGTCCAAGTCATCATCCACCGTTTTCCTTTTCACCCGCTCTGTATCCACCACCTTTCTCTTTTTAAATAACGCCATGATAAATCAATAGTTGAAGAGTATCGAAAAAGAATCCCGTGGACTATTTCAAAAGCAGGGTCACCCGGTTGGGAGGAATCTAAAGTAAAACCCCGAAACCGTCACGGGAAATTTGGACCCAAAGCAAGATCCACACACTCAAAACTCGCCACTGCTTTAACGCTTACACAACAACAACAAAAAAAAATAAAAAATGTCGACTTTAGAAGACCTAGCCAAGGAAGACCCCGTAAAGGACCAAGAAGAAGATGGATTGGATGAAGATATTCTCAATGGATCAGTGTCAGATATTAGCAATCGACGCAGATTACTCGAAAACGACATCAAAGTAATGAGATCTGAGTTCCAGCGGTTGACACATGAACAGAATACAATGACTGAACGAATTAAAGATAACCAAGATAAAATTAATAACAATCGTCAACTACCATATCTAGTTGGTAATGTCGTTGAAATTTTGGATATGGAAGCTGAAGAAACTGAAGAAGGAGCCAATGTTCATCTTGACGCCACACGGATCGGTAAATCAGCGGTTATCAAAACATCGACTAGACAAACAGTGTTTTTGCCATTAATTGGGTTGGTTGACCATGATGCTCTCAAACCAGGCGATTTGATTGGTGTTAATAAAGATTCTTACCTCGTGTTGGATACGCTACCTGCTGAGTACGACAGTCGAGTTAAGGCAATGGAAGTTGATGAAAAACCAACAGAGACGTATTCTGATATTGGTGGGTTATACAAACAAGTTGAAGAATTGGATGAAGCAGTTGTGGCTCCAATGCAACAAGCTGAAAAATTCAAGAAGATGGGTATCAAACCGCCAAAGGGTGCATTAATGTACGGTCCTCCGGGGACTGGTAAGACTTTGTTGGCTCGTGCCTGTGCTGCTCAAACGAATGCCACGTTTTTGAAGTTGGCAGCTCCACAATTGGTTCAAATGTTTATTGGTGATGGTGCCAAGCTGGTACGAGATGCATTTGCATTGGCAAAGGAAAAGGCCCCAACTATTATTTTTATTGATGAATTGGACGCTATTGGTACAAAACGATTCGATTCTGAAAAGTCTGGGGATCGAGAAGTTCAAAGAACAATGTTGGAATTGTTGAATCAGTTGGATGGGTTTGGCTCTGACGACCGAGTCAAGGTGTTGGCTGCTACTAACCGAGTTGATACATTGGATCCTGCATTGTTGCGATCAGGTCGATTGGATCGAAAGATTGAATTCCCATTGCCAACTGAAGATTCTCGTGCTGGTATTTTGCAGATTCATTCCCGACAAATGTCTGTGGAAGATTCCATCAACTGGCAAGAATTGGCGCGGTCTACAGATGAATTCAATGGTGCTCAACTCAAGGCTGTTACTGTTGAAGCAGGTATGATTGCACTAAGAACTGGTAAGAATAAGATTACACATGAAGACTTTGTTGAAGCTATTGGTGAAGTACAAGCTAGAAAGAGTAAGAGTGTATCTTTCTACGCGTAAAAAAAGGAAGCATTTGCTGTTTTTTTATTATGTTTTTTTTTTGTAATTAAATAGAATCTTCTTCCAGTAATTGAAGTCGAACATGTTTATAAATGCACTTTCTTGAGATGAAATCAAATCCGTCATGTATCGTGGTTTCAGGTAAAAGCGTCCATGGACCTGGCGGCGGCAAGTCTGTATTATCCACACCTACTAGAGTTTCCTTTGCCAATGAATAATGCGGCTGTAGTAGTATCTCCATTGTCATTTTAGCAACAATGCGGAAACAGGGGATGTCCATATAGACTCTATCGAGTTGTTGACCAAAGTCAAACCTTTTCCCCATAGTAGTAACCAATTCTGCTAGAAATTCTGCAGAAACATCCTTTCCATATGGACTGACAAGAGAAAGATTTTTGAGTAATGGAAACAGCTCAAAAACCATTTTATACTCGTACCGAATCCCCGTCAGTTTCAAAGCTGTGACTTGGGGGAAATACCCCGTGACGAGCGGCTTGAGCCGCTCCATTTCGATATACGAGTGTTGCGAAGTATTTACCACCTTCAAATGCGTGGTGTTCTTCAATACAAAATGCTCATCCAGGACCCACCGGTTGGATAATGACGTTTGGAATTTGGTGACTGCTGGTAACGGTATATTCGGCAACGGGTACTCGGGGCGGTCCTTATTCCGGTATATTAGTGTCAGGTCGGTCACTGAACAAGGGATCCAGTTAATACATCTTCCAATTTTGACAAATGCACACTCAAGAAAGAGAAGTTGTAGGTTTAGGCATGGAGCCAGTGCCTCTTTTAGTAGGCGTGCGTAGACTCGGCTATGCTGCCTTAATCGAAACGTTTCCAACCCCCTTGGCATTATGGCGAAATTGTCACGATCGAATTTTTTATGCTGTTGCAAGAAAGTTAAACTGATATTTTTCAGCGAGTCTAATTGTACCATTGTCCGTGTTGCCGGTTTTGCTGCAGATGACCACGAGGATCCGTGGTTTAGAAACGAATGGTCTGCATCCACCAAGATTCTTATCGTATGCAGCGTAGCAAGTTGTTTTGCCAGTACTTTTTGAATATAATAAACGAAAAAGCTTTCTTTAAAGCTAATATTAATCGCCTGGCCAGGCCGTCTCCACACCGAAAAGGTATGTCCCGGGCGACGTGCTGTAACGATTTCTAGTCGTCTGATCCATCGTGGGTCAATCTCGCCGCGTGACATCGAACTTTTCAATTCGAATATATACCGCATGCTTACTTGTTTATGGTCGTCGCGTCGTGCAAGCTGCAGGCTTTCGCAGCCCCTGTGGCTTTTCTCTTCTATGATAAAAGGAAAAGGATGACACGTTACAATCCGTACTTGAGACCATATAACGGGTCGCACAACTGCTGATAGGTATCGACATGCTAGTTGCAACTTGGTCAAGTCTGAAACGGTTAGATAATGTGCAACTAGGTCGACAATCTCCGGAGGACTAGTCTCGAAAGAAGCTCGACTATTGAACATGGTAAATAACTACGGTGATGGATGAAGAAGTTTGGGGAGGGGGAGATAGAGGAGCTATAAGGAAGAGAGAAAGAAAGAAAGAAAGAAAGAAAAAAAGGTGATATTAACGGCTTCTATCCAATAAATATGAATCTAAACTAACCAACTCACAAAGGAAACAGATCCCCGAGAAAACTTTCCGCTAGAGTCGAAGAAACAGAAGCTGTTTCAGATTACCAGAAAAAAAGGACAGGGGGTGCGAGTGGTCTTTTGGAAACAAACCTTAATTTGTCTCTCTTGGCGGTAAAATAACATTAGAATCTGGCACACCGGTGCGGCTCAACGAGCTTGATTTTTTTGTTTGTTGGTTTTTTCTCAAGGCAGTAGAAACAAAATAACCTCTCATGCCGCGTGCGTGCTGCGACACCAAAAGTTTTAAACCCACAAATGTATCATAGAGTCCATCCCAGCCGTGATAACTTTACTTGTTTCTTGTGGATGGCTTACTACACATAGACAAGCCTTGTCATGAGCCTTAAGCTTTGTCACTAGCGAACACGATTTCCAATCCCAAAACTCGGTGAAACCAGATGCATCACCTGCCATTAGATATTTTCCATCTGGTGAAAAATCAATTCCAATAGCATAGCCGGATGATTCAAATCCAGTAAACTTTTTCTTTCGATTAGCTTTGAACCGATCTGTAGCACCAAACACCAAAATCTTGCTATCCATACTTTGTGCGGCAACATATTTGCCACTAGGATGAAGCGAAACAGAAGGCATTGATTGTTGAGACGGGTCTGTTGTGAACTTGATTGGAACGTTAATTTGCCATTCCCATACCCGTAGCGACTTGTCGTCTGAAGTCGTCATGAACCGTTGGCTATTGTCAACAAATGTAACAGTATTAACCTGCTTCAAGTGATGATTGTATTCCTGGACTGGATCTGGATTGGAAATATCAAACTGTAGAATCTTGTTATTGCTGCATCCGACAATAAAAAACGAAGGTGAGATTGGGTTAAACTTGAGGCAATTTGGTGTACAATCTAATCTCCACTTGTTGATGCACTTTCCCGTTTCAGTATCCCATAACTTGATTGACTTGTCCAAAGAACAACTCAAAAATTGTGAACCATCGGGGCTGAAATCAAGGTCTTTAATAGGACGACCGTGCCCAGAAAAACTTCGAAGTAATTCTCTATCGTGATACATGTCCCATAGTCTGATAATGCTGTCATTGCCACCTGATAGCAGCAAATGCCCAGATTGAGGGAATAATCGAAGCTTTGTAGTACCTCCAGTGTGACCATCCCAGGTATGAATTTTTTTCTTGGGGATGCGCCAATTTTGGTCGCCAGAATCCTTGTTGAGTTTGATCCCTTGATCTTGTGGTACATGCATATAAGTTCGACCAAGATAATCCACTTCGGTTGACCCATGGAATTCCGTGGTCTCGACAATTTCTACAGGCTGGTCGTCTTCTGAATCGGAGGCTTCTGGTGGTGCGGGAACACTTTCTGGTTCGCCTTCGCCTTCACTTTCGCTTTCGTTATCACTAGAGGATGTTTCTTGATATTTGGCCCACGGACCTTTATACGCATTTTCACCATCGATTACACTAGAATCACCTTTTTTTTGTCTTTTGGATTTCATTTGACGCTTTTCTTTGTTTGTAATGCGTATGCTTGACACATCTTGCCCGTCATATTTTGTGATATTCTGTTGATCTCCTACCAGTTGATTCTGGCTGTTAAAGGTCGGATCTACAGCATACCCTCGGATATCAAAATTCCTCTGCTGGATTTTAAATGCTGCTTCATTGAACGCCTCCTCTTCTGCGTCACCGGTAACAGTCTTTCGTTTTCTTGTATTTTCAAACGGGTTTTGAGGACCCATGGGCGGTCCAGTAGGGTGCACTTTACCATGTTTTACAAGCGTTAAGCTTGAAGTTTCCGGAGCAGCTTTCATTAAAGCTGAGCTTTGGCTTGAGGGTACTGATTTCGTGACATTAACTGGTTGTTCAGTATCGCTATCTGAAGCATAGTCCACCAGTGGCATTTCTTCGCGATTCAAATTGTTTGTTGATAAAGTTGGGTAGTTTTTGATTTTGATTAATTTTTTTTTTTTTTTTCCACTCTCCAATTTTTTTTTTCTTCATAATGTCGGAATTAAAAAGAAAGAACGAAGACGAGCAGGATCAGGTAGAAGCTGGATCACCAGAAGAAGAAAACGGTTCTTTTGAACAAGAAAATGTTGACGTAGATTTTGACTTTTTTGATCCAAAGGAAGTTGATTTCCATGCAGTCAAGAACCTGCTACGAACATTATTCGATGCGGATGCTGAAAAGTTTGATTTGTCCACGTTGGCTGATCTGGTTCTTGATAAGAAGAGTTACGGTACAACGATTAAAGTAGATGGAGAGGATTCTGATCCATATTCGCTCTTTAGTGTTCTTAATCTGAGTGGTAACAAGGTATGATAATACAGACACACACCATCGAGCCGCATGCTAACTGGTATAAATTAGGAAACCCCGGCAATGAAAACTTTGATTGATTATTATATTCAAAAAACTGGCAAGAAGCCAGACTTTACTCGGAAATTGCGACAAATTTTGTCGCCAAAGGCTACGGAAAAAGTTGGAATTATCTTCTCTGAGCGGTTCATTAACATGCCAGTAGAGCTATCTCCTCCATTGTACCGATTATACTACAATCATACTAAAGAATTTGGAGAAGAATACGATTATTACTTGATTGTTTCCAAAACGTTCACCGAAGAAGAAGCTGAATACGACAAGGAAAGCAAGCCACGGCCATCAAAACGCGGCAAGTTTTCAAATCCAAAGGAATTCTACTATTTCCATGTGGAAGACCAAGTTATCCATAACACCACGCAATATCATACTTCATTTGCATTCAGCAATGAAATAGTTTCAGACTCGAAGCGGGCATTCCAGTCTTATGGAGTTTTCCCTCACGGTCACGTCATGCTTCTTGCCAGCAAAGATCTAGAAGCCACTGTGCAGAATGTCGAAAAGGCTTTCCCTCCACCAGAGGAGGCGTGAATTTGACAACTTCAAAATCCTATCGTAATTCATGTACAGTTTAAGTCTCCATTAAATATCAATATCAAACAGTTTCGCCATGCACAAACCTGAGCCGCGCAGAACTTAAGCGCCGGAATCCTTCACTCGAGATTTTCTATAAAAGCAATTGGCAGTGTATCTACGGAAGAGGCTGTTGATAAGATGAAGTCCCACTCTTAGCTCAGTCCCCACCGCCATCATGCTAGGATGTCAGTCTGAGAGAATGTCAAGGGTTCCCCGGGTTCTCGGGATCATATTTCCAGCGGCGATCAGCATAGCTTAGCAACCAAATGAATGAGATCCTGATCGTTAAACCCCACAGGGCACTTCGCCACCGATTCATATTTGAAAGTGCTAGATGTCAATGCACCTAGATATGCTATTTGCAGCTTGCTCCATTCTAGATATGTGTCAGCGGTTGTCATTGATCCGCACATCGCCTTCGACACGCCCCTGGGCAAAGTCGGTATGGTTGACCTGCTGAGCCTCCGTTAACCAAGGCGCGAAGATGATCATCGTGCCATCTTTTTGGAAGCTTACTGATTGCATTTGGCTTCCGCAGAGCGCTGCTCCATCACTGCACGAAGTCCTGATTGGCTCAGAATATGAGTCATCAAACGTGGGGTCCCAAAGTGTGTTTATAAAAAGTCCACTGGTCTCAAAGCAAAAAAAAAAGTTTAAAAGTTTTTCGCGGTCATTTCCCGGATTTGACTGAACCACAAACCATTCAAAATGCCGGAAAGCCAAATTTATTACCGTTATGCCCATAAGGGGGACAATGAGGCCATTGCCAAATTAGGGGCGAGTGTTTTTACATCGGCCTTCGCGCCATTGCTGCCTCTCAATGACCTGACAGCCTATCTCTCCGAAGCATATTCGCCAAAAAGTATTGCTACCGACTTAAGAGACCCTTCTGTTACTTTTGTGGTAGCTATGAAGGACGAAGCTCTTGTAGGGTTCCTCGAGCTCAGACGCGGCACGTCCGAGAGATGCATCGACAAGATGGAAAACAAGATTCAGTTGCAACGGTTGTATGTCAGTGAAAGTTGCCAAGGGCTAGGGATCGGGAAGTGTCTGTTGACGCGAGCAGAGAGCGAAGCGAAGGGTATGGGAGCCATGAATATCTGGCTCGCATCATGGAAGCCAAATGTCAAAGCTGAACGCCTATATGAGAGTGCTGGATACTACAAGGCTGGGGAGATGGCATTCACGTTGGGAGATTCTAAGCTGGAAGATTGGGTCATGATCAAGTCGATCTAAAGTGTAGAAGTGCCAATGCCTCAGGACATGCTGAATATCTGTCATTCTAGAAGAAAGTATATTACTTGATTACGCATGCCTAAGATTGAGCCTGGCAAGAATAATGACCACAAATAGACAAATAGAACAGCATTCATGCTTGGGTCAATATCAGCTCCTCGTTAATACAAATCTACTGTTAGCTCTCCTCCCAACTTAAAAAATTCTTTTCACGTTCGAATCCACCGTCAAATTGCGAAAAGCAGCCGAGCGGTAGGCCGACCGGCGGGCGGCGTCGTCTTTTTTAAGCTTTCTTCTGTTATTTTCCCTCTCTCACTAAAAACATATATTTCCCACACTTTCTCAAAGATCTTAAATGGCAGCATTCGATTCAAACTGGATCATGTCGTCATCACCCCCAAATTCTTCGAGCTCGCCGAGTTCTGCAAATATAGCATCACCTTCAGACCAACCGTCAGCGTCAGTAAATACGAATCACCCCACATTTGCTTCATTTACACCTAGTCCGACAGCGTTACCCCAACATTCATCACCATTACTTTCTTCAACGCCTCCAACAGTAACAAAAGCATTAAGCCAGGCATATCCATTTATCCTGGCCGCGGATCATGTATTAGCGTTGTTGACATGGACATCAAATGACTCATGGAAGAGTTTTTTGGTGGTGTCGGTATGGACTGGAGTGGTGTTGTATTATGAAATATTGGTCAAATATTTTGGCCATCTGTTGGCAGTAGGAGGAATTGCTGGATATGTTTGGTTTAATAACGAGGTGGAAAAAGAACAAGTTGAACATCCTACGTTGGATGCAATTGTACACACTTTGACAAATGTTGTAACAAGGTTGAACTTGCTATTGCAACCGGTGACTTCATTGTCTTTGACTACTCATGATGTTTCAAGGCTGTTGTTCACGACCTTATTTTTGAGTCCTGTTTATATGATTTTGGCATTTTTTGTATTCACGCCAAGATCATTATTGTTGATTGGTGGATTGTTTGTACTAACTTATCATTCTGTCTGGGCAAGAGTAACCCGAGCTGTATTGTGGAGATCACGAACTGTCCGGTTGGTAACGTTTTATTTGACTGGACTGGATTTTTCCGGGTCTCGAAGAAAGAAGTTGTCAGAAGTTCAACAAGCTCGAACGAACTCTTTGGGTGTTCAAACAAAAGATGGCAAACCAGTTCGGTTTACATATGTTTTGTTCGAAAACCAACGACGATGGTTGGGGATTGGATGGACTGCGAATTTGCTTGCTTATGAAAGAACACCATGGACTGATGAATTTTTGAATGAATCAAATCAACCAGAAACCTTTAAATTACCAGATGCGGAAGGCACTGGTATGGAATGGCGATGGGTTGATAAAACTTGGAGGCTTGATATGACAAATGATGGTGCCTTGGCGATTAGTTCGAATAAGGCTAAGACCACTCCGGATCCTGCTGTGAATGATGGATACATTTATTATGACAATACATGGAAAAAGCCCTCTGCTGAGGATTCGTTTTCTAAGTATACTAGAAGGAGACGGTGGGTAAGGACTGCTGAGTTGGTTAGCCAGGATTCCAGTTATGATGATGAAGATGGTGATAGTACGCCAACTGTAGAAGATGAACCAAAAACTGCAGACGCAGTAACTGCAGAGTCAGAGCCATCGACCACAGGAAGTCCAGCCCCTAGAAAGCGAAAGAGTCTACGATTTGAAGAGTAATTTTTATTTTTATTTTTATTGTTTGTATTATTTTTTGAAATGCTGTTAATGTCTTTTTTATAGCGCGCCGCATGAGCCGCCTGGATGATTCTAAAAATGAGACCATGGATCCAACCCTAAAACTCTGCCAAACTTTGCATCACTACCAAAATCACGAATTTCATAGCCAAACTTTTCCGCATACTTTTTGACTGACTGGGTGAGTTTATCTTCGACATTTGGGTTTCTAAGGAAATGATGGCCAATACTGCAAATCACGTACACTGGACGGGGGGTATCTTTTTCTTCCTTTTCCATTTGTTTCAAAACCCGGTCGAGTTCTTCAATTGAGTCTTCCAGGGTCATACCATGGAGGTCCAAGAAGAAATCCGAATCTGGAGTGTTTTTATTCTGCTCCATCAATGCCTCCGCACCAGCAATGTACGCTTCCACCATGGATTCATCGTGAAGCTTCCCTTTTTTGCTGAATTTCGACGCTTGAGCCGGGTTGTTTCGTTTCCAATTGTCTGCAGCAAGCTGGAGGTACTTGTTCCGCATGTCTCCGTGTCTAGCAGCTTGGGATCGATACTCAATGTATGTCGGGTTGATACCGTAGTCTTGGTCTTTCCATGGAGTGTGTACTGGTCGTTTGATTTCCACCTTGGACCGGCTGACTGGGCGTGGTTTGGGGGTGGTAATTTCAGGTTTGACGATTGGTGGTGTAACTGGTTTAGGAGATGTCACTGGATTGAACGGATCGAAAGGTTTAAACGAACCAGGGACAAATGCAGATGCAGGATTGAATTTGAATGGAGTTGCAGGAGATGGTGACGGTTTCGGCGGTGCTGGTTTTTTCTTCTGAGGTTTTGATCCAAGAGCAGGGAAATCATCTTCAGTGAGTTTGACCGGTTGCGATTCCCGTTCTTGCGGCTTGTCGTTTAGTGTTAGACTGTCCATTGGAATCTTGTGCAAGAACCGACATTCTTCTCCTGCT
Source organism: Blastobotrys apis (assembly GCA_030557665.1). Classification (NCBI taxonomy): domain Eukaryota; kingdom Fungi; phylum Ascomycota; class Dipodascomycetes; order Dipodascales; family Trichomonascaceae; genus Blastobotrys; species Blastobotrys apis. The sequence continues at coordinate 50,966 of JAKTPN010000197.1, forward strand.
AAGCACGACCCCCGAAGCCAATACCGGCATATTCTATGGCTGAGATCGTGAGAATATTTACAGTCTGCTCGGAAACATTCGCCAAATTGTGCGAAATATTTGCACATGATCTTGCTACTGTCTTCGGTGTAGTCGAGGATTGAATATGCATTTGAATCTGTGCCGTCAGGCTTTTCATCAGTACCGTGGAGGTATTCCAATGTTTGAGTGAAATCAAAGTCGTTTCTTTCCAATGCTCGTTGAATATCATCATCTGAATGGTCTTCACCAAGCACGTTCCGTACCATGTCAAAAGGCGACATGGAATCTTCGCCCCAGGTTATATCGTCATCGTGCTCATCGTGCTCATGGCCGTAATCATGGCCGAATTCAAGATACGTTTCTTGAATGAGTGGTGGTGGTGATTGGACCGGTGGGGTCGCAGCAGCAGGTTGGATTTTCTCCAACTTGGATGGATCAGATGGTAAAGGTGCAGCAGCAGCTTGAGTTAAAGCAGCAGATGGTTTCCGATCCACAACAACTGGTTGTTTTTTAACCTCCAGAGTCCCCTCACGATGTCTCCACAAAATATCCAACACCAACCGTTCCAAATCTGCGGAAGATTTCCCAGGGTTTGACCATTTGACCAGTTCTTCAACTTGTTCGAATCGATCATCTTCGTCAATGTTTTCATCGCTTAGTATGTCATTGCATTTTATTTGCAGTTCGCTACTCATTGCGCTTCGAGTGTGTATAGATTGGTGTTGATCCCAACGTTATTGATTTTCAAAAAAATTGTTTTCACCACCACTTTTAATTTTTCTCCTTCTCCGCGTGCAAAGCAAAACAAAAAAAAAAAAGTCAAAACTGGTATATCTGGTTTGATATATATATATTTATTAAAGAAAACAGCCAAAGTCCGAAAGATATTTGAATTTTTTTGGGAAAAAGTCGAGATTTTGATTTCATGCGATGAGTGGAGTATGTTTGGACAAGCCAACTGGATACACCGGCGCTAACCTTTAAACCAGCCCAAGATGGATCGCATTAGACTAGAAGCGATCGAAAAAAGACGACAACAATGCTCGTATGTTTGAAGTAACCCATAAAGGTTCACAAGATCTAACGTTGATTAAGAGATGTGGTACGCAGTCGAAAACGAAAGCTGTCAGATTTATACTACTTGACGCGTTTCCCAGCATGTCCAATCACCCAGAAAGATTTGGAAGAAGATGAAGATAGTTTAATGGCATTTTTGGAAAAGAATGATTTGGAAAGGTTTGTTTAACTATTACCGAAGTGATACTAATATTTATCAGTGGCCGAGTGTTTATGGAAAGTTCGCTGCCCACCGCCAAAGATCCAAACCATGAGTTATCAGTAATGCCGAAACGGGCCAAGACTGAAAGTCCATCTTTGGCAAAGGCTTCAGTTCCAGAGGGAAAAGCAAATTCAGTGGATTATGGGACACTTCCATCACGAGAGAACTTGCCGCCGCAACAGAATCTACAAGAAGAGGAAAAAGAAAAGGAAGATCCGATTTCAAGACCAAAATCCACACCTGCTGCAATTGAAGATTCAAAGGCGGTGAGCGCAAAGGTTGATAATACACCAAAACCAACATCACGACCAGCTTCAGCATCTTCAGTAGTGGCACCATCGCCTACTCCTGTTTTGAACAAACCAACACCAATATCATCGTCAGTAGCAGCAGCTACGCCACAGATTCCTGCGCAATCTCCGGTACAACAAACACAATCACCAATTCGCGCAATGGCACATAAGTCATGCACAGTTGAACGACCAAAGAATGTTGCCGTGCGAGAACCAGAACAAACCAATCCTATCCAAGTGGAATACCCCAAGGATGAGAAATCAGAGATTATGCTGTTTTTGGTACCGAATCGGCTACCAGAACCTCCACAGAGCCGAAATCCGTTGGCGGAAATGTACTACACGACTCAGCAATTGCCGTTATCGAAGCTTTTGCCATCAGCTAGCAAGACTTTGTCAACTAATGCTTATCAATTGTCGCTATTAGAGGGGAAATTGGCAGTGGTACATGCGAGGATTGAGGAATTGAAAAGGTCTACCAAATGGTCATTGCGGCAACATGTCAAGTTTAAAGCACCATTGCGTCCAAAAACACATTGGGATCATTTGTTGGATGAGATGAGATGGATGCAGATGGATTTCAAGGAAGAGAGGAAGTTGAAGATTGCAGTGTGTTACGAAATGGCGTGTGCGGTGCAGAATTATTGGAAGTATGGCAGAGAAGCGTGCTGTGTGAAGCGTGGGGATGTGAAGCATTTGCCGGAGCCCGTGGATGAAAAGGATGAGACTGAGAAGGCCAACGAGGATGTGGAAATGAAGGAGGTGGATGAAAATGAGAAGGATGATGTTACTATGGAAATGGATACAGCGATGGACGGTGGTAGTGGTAGTGGTGGTGGTAGTGGGAAAGGAAAAGGAAAAGGAAAGGGAAAAGGGACAGGAAAAGGAAAAGGAAAAGAAAAATATGTTGAACCAATCACGGACGGCACCACCAGCTTGAAAATGTTGGAAAAGAAAAAGAACGGGCCAAAGGACTACGAAACTTTGGTTCCTACAATGGTCGAGTCAAAAGACGATATGAGCAACACACCGTTCAAATGCTTTGCCGCGTTTGACAACTTGAACTCTGCATCGAAACAAATTTTTGACATGATTCCGGAACTGCCAGCATTCACGCCTAATGCGCCATATATCAACGAATTTGATTCTCTTTCATTGACTTCTGTGACCAAGTTTTTATCCGCGCCGGATCTCGGACGCGGGTGGCAGAGATTGGTTATTGATATAGATAGCAGCAAGAAGGATATACCAGAGGCGGATCCACAGGGGCCATTGTTTGGCAAGGACTCGCACCGACGGCATAATATTGTCCGTGCGCCGCAGCCGCCAAGTTTGAAATATATCGAGCAGCGCACTCCATCAATGTGGCTACCGCAGGATGACAACAAGTTGTTGAGAATGGCCAAGGATTATCAGTATAACTGGACGATTGTATCGATGCATTTATTACCGCAGACGACCTGTGGGTATGTATCTAGTATTGAACGGCGCACTCCATGGCAATGTTTCGAGCGATGGTACCAACTGAACCCGAACTTTAGCCTAAATGATTTACGAGGGCCGTACTCCACCGCAGCGCAGAAGTGGATGGATGCGGCGGCCAAGGTGCAAGCGCAGACGAAACGGCGCATCTACCCTATGGGAATTGTTGCTGAGTCTGTGCAACGAGGCCATCGGCGGTTGAGATGGGCCAGTATGTTTGATGGGATGCGTAAGAGTATGAAGAAACGTGAGAATGCGCCCAAACCGAACAACACTGTGCAGCGGAAAAGCCAGATGGATAACACGGCGAGGAATAACGTGCCGAATCCGGGCGATTTGTCACGGATGAAGTTTGAACGAGATCGTGCGATTGCTGAGCAGTTTTCCAATCAAGCGAACCGGCCTCCACCGCCACCAGCTCAGGGGGTGCCACAACAGCAACAACCGGCGCCACCGGGGGTGCAGCAGCAGCAGCAACAAGCGGCGGGTGGTGTGCCGAATCCACGTGCAGCCGCGGCAGCTGCGGCAGCGGCGGGGGCGAATAGTCAAGGTGGAGGAGGATCGTTTCCGTCTGCAGGGCCACAGCAGCAGCAGGTTCAACAGCAACAGCAGGGTCAACAACAGAGACTTGTTAATGCAATGCCTCAGACTCCCACGCCGGTTAGTGGGAATGCCGCAGCGGTGCAGGCTCAAGTACAGCAAGCCGCGCAGCAAATGGCGCAACAACAACAACAGCAGCAGCAGCGGCAGATTCCTGGTAATCAGCAACAACCGCAGCAAGGCGGTGGTAATCAACAACCAGGAATGTCTCCAGTTCCAGGGCAGGCGAACCTTCAAGGCAATACTCAGTATCCTACCCCACAGGCACGCACGGCAGAACAGTTGCAACAGTTGATCCAACAGAGACAGATGGCGGTTCGACAGCAGCAACAGCAGCAACAGCAGCAGACTCAACAACAGCAGCAAATTCCACAGCATACTCCTCAGCCACATGCCCAACAGCCACAGGTTCCAGTCCAAGCCGCACCACCGCAACCGCAACCACAACCACAACAACGGGTACAGAGACCACCACAACAACAAATCCAACAACAAAACATCGCCGCCATCATCCAAGCCAACTTTAGCACGCAGCAAATCCAGCAGCTGATCGACCGGTTCCGGCAACAACAGCCGAGTTTATCGGAAGAAGACGCCAAACGGCTGGCGTACCAGCATATTCAGCGGTTGATCCAACAGCGACAGTTGCAGCAGCAGCAATTGCAACAGCAGCAGCAGCAGCAGGTTGCGACTCAACAGCAGATGCAGTAACGTAAACCGCCATGGGCAACAACAAATGTTTTAGTTATTATTTATACTCTTTTGATACTTTAGGAATCCTTAATACGCTTAATGAACAAACAACGGTGGTGGTTGATGTTTTTTTTGTTGATCTTTTTTATATAACATTTTCCAGCATTCCGTCCTCACTAATCGGCGTGTTGCCTACATTATACGAGACTTTCCACCGCAACTTGAGTCCTGGGGTTGGCGGGGTGACGTACATGGTCTGGTTGACCGGGGCGCCATTCGATTGAATAGTCGTGCCGGATAACGGCATCATTTCCAACTTGTACGCCTTGGCGACTGCCAATTGGAACTGCAGGTTGGTTATAGCTTGCAACGGCGACTTGTTTGTGAATACCGCATGGATCGTGGCTCGTGATGCGTCCTTGGACACCGTGAAGGAGATGGAAAGTGTGGAATCCGACACTTGGATGGTTCGGTCGGGCAATGGCGATGCTACAGGTGGCGTGGATGTCGGAGCAGTGAAAAACTCCCATTCATCTGCACCACCGGATGGTTGAGCCTGGGGTTGTTGTAATTGTGGAGGCAGTTGCGGCTGCGGGGTGGACGACGACGATGGTGCAGACGGAGTACTGTTCAACGCAATATTGCCAAACGACAACCCATCCAACGCATCAATCAGATTCTCCGTCGTATGTGCCTGGGAATTCTGGACCGGTGGCGCCGGTGTATCATCATCGATATCAATCAAACTCTCAATCAGCTCTTGTTTCGTTGGGTTTTGTCCTGTAGACGAGGATTCCCCAGTCTCCCCCGCTGGGCGAGTGGTCGTGATCTTGGCAGCTTCCTCTCCATGTCCAGTGTTGTACAAATCGAATTTACTCGTCAAAGAATGGATATAATCGTTCAATGCCAGCATGCGCATCATCTCTGCCTCGTCTTCATGGTCCCGATCACTATTGATCATCGAGGTTAGTTTCCGTTGTGCTGTTCGCAAAGTATCTGCAATTTCCAAATACACTTCATCTTTACTAAACTCGCCGCCATTAACTCCAACGTTATCCAGCATCTCCCGTAACAAATCCGCCTTGCGTCTCACCCGGTCCATATCCTTGGTCGCCTTGGCATGGTAATCTACCTGGCCTTCCTTTTTATACCCCGTCATAATGCCCATTAAATGGTTTGCTTCTTGTAGGTCCTGAGGCGAGCCGCTTCGAATCAACTCTTGCAGCTTTGCAGACTGTGCATCTCGTTCCTCTTGTTCAATCTCCGCAGCAGATCTCAACACGTCTTCATTCTGGCTCAACACTGCGGCGTCTTCCACATTGACATTCGGAAATATGTATCCTTTATATGTCAACAGCCGATGCATGTCTCGAATATACCCCAAGTCCTGCCGGTATTTGGACGTTTTACACAAGGTTTCGTTCCAGAATTCAATTTGTTCCAAGATCAACTCCTGAGTTCGACTCTGTTGAATCGGCGGTTTTTCAGAAAACTTGCGAACCAATTCGTTCAAGAATTCCTTCCGCGAGATCTGCAAATGGAACGGATATCCACAGTTCTTGACACAAATATCCAGCAACCCCAGCGCCAAAATGGACGTCTGTGGTGTCCGACTGTTGATCAATTTGACAATCTCCACCGCCGCTTGCCGTGGGAATGTGCCCTTTTTTTCGGCGATTGCTTCAGCAATGTCCAGGTCTAGTGATAAATTCGGTTGTGATAGGGAAGGATTACAAGCTCGTTCTAAAAATCTGGGGTTAGCTAGGCTCCCTGGGGTATTAGGAGAACATACCAATCATTGATGTCAATCGAGTGGACGAAACCCCTGTGGTAGACGATGCACCTGACGACCGAGTTGGTCTTGTCAGAGGAGGAGGAGCGTCCGTCCTGAACCGGTCTGTATAACTCATGGTTGATTAGTTAAGTCGATGTGTTACAATCCGTGGAAGGGAAATAAACGCCAGCCTGGTGGGAGGTTTTCCAATGGGAGGAAATGAATGGGGGCCACCGCCTCCCAAACGATGTTGTGGAGACAAGCGCTGACGACGACACAACATTAACAAAACACCAACTACCAAACACCAAGCGTTATGTCGGTGAGTGGAAGTAGTTCAGGCAGTGCCTCCACCAGCACGAACGAAGAACTCCACGCAGCAGCGGTAACAACAGCAGACACTGACACTGAAGACTACTACGGGCTCGAGAAACTCTCAACCGACTTTGAAAAGCTGCTTGAATCAGTCTCCGGACGAGTACAGGAACTAGGCGATGCCACAGAACTCAGTGTCGAGTCCAAACATCGGGCCACTTTGCGAAACGAACTGCTCGAAGCTGATGAACAAATCGCCGCCACAAATAAAGTGCTGAAACTATGTGATGAATTGGAACAGGAGTTTATCAAGATTCGCCAGATTGGAGAGATTGCGGCGGATTTTAAGCGCAGATTGGCTGTGCTGGAAAAGAGAATATCGTAGTAAAATCTCCGTGGATGGAATATGGAATATGGAATAAAAGATTTTGTATGAGTGTTGATATATGGTGTTTGCATGAAGCGAGAGGTGGTCGATCCCCAAGGATGGACGGTCAACATTGCTCAGTATAAGCTTCAAACCACAAGTCAAAAGAAAAACAAAAAAAAAAAAAAAAAAAAAAAAAAAAAAAAAAAAAAAAAAAAAAAAAAACAGGAGTTGGTTGCTGTTGTTGTTTTTGCTACATTTTTCGTGCATGGTGTAGGCGTGCGGCTCAGCGCGTTTGTATATTAGCCACCTGTATTGTCAAATTTGGTTTATGTATATAGTCTTAGTTGTAGGTACAACTTCTTTGCATGTGAGTCTAAGCCCCAAAAAAAAGCCTCAGAAGGTCGGAATGTCACCGTTGCTGCCTGATTCTGTATCGACGTGTCTGTCCCCCGTTTATACGAAGTTGTTCTGCTAAAGACATTTTGACATGATACCCTTGTTGCTATTGTGAACCATTGGGGATCTCCGAGACTGCAAATGAAATTCCTAATGTATATATAAAGTCTAAAGTGAAGCGTAGATAAAGAACCACCAGTTGTTAATGGCCGGATCCAGAAAGATAAAGAATTCAATATAACTACAGTGTATGTGTTTTTTTTCTTCGAGTTTAATTTAGTTTCTCTATGTCTCGGTTTTGTTTATCTTGAGTCATGTATAGACAGCAAGGAATTTGTAGTCTTTCTCCATAGTGATGGTGTGATAATTCTTTGAGTTTGTATTTTTTTTTTTCAAATTAGAGCCCAGGGTCGAAGAGGGTCCTAAACTAGTTTTATAAACGGTCTGTGGAATAAACTCTAATATATTAAGTGAGAACCAATCAAATTTGGCCACCTTATATCTATACTACGTATGTTAATATATATAAAGTTTTATACAGCATCTCGTGGGCCACGAGTCGGCTACGATAAAGTTTTGGAGAGTACACCCCCTCCCTGTCAAATGTGTTACAACCTGTACCCCTGTATGGTGTGGCGGGCAGAGTTCAAGACTTTTAAGAAATTTTGACTAAGATTTCGTTCATCATCCTCGAGGTTTGAATTCCAAAGTGAACTGCTTTGGAGCTTGGTTGCGGCTCAATCAACGCCGCTGTTAACCCAATTGTCGACTTTTCCGCCCGCACATGTCAAGCCCGTGACATCCCCATTTCGACCAGCTGAATATCGAAATAATGCACAAGCAGCAACCCGTATACCCCATTGATAAGCTGCATCAACTCGTATACCCATTGACAAGTTGCATCAACCCATTTACGGTTTTGAATCCTCAATAGGAATACCTGCATGGACATATGCTGCATAAAAACCAACATGCAAAACCAAAACCATCCAATGGACATCTGTCTTACCTCGCCGGGTTATCCGGATACCTGAAAGCATCAATGTGGGCTAGTTCAGGGTTGCTGATCGCTTTTGGATCTGGGAATATGTGGAAGAGTTTGCAGCATATGTCTGTTGAATCGAGATAGATATTTTCGGACGTCTATTTGCAGATAGGTGCCGTAAAAACATTCGGGTACTTGCATTTTGCATTTTGCATTTCGCAATTCGCAAGGGACCGGGTCCTCAAAACCCTAGATTCGATCCCTGGATTTTGGATCTTGAATCGATTTGGGGGTTTTGACAGATGCGAAGGTGTGCGTGAGTTATGCAGGTCGTGTGTGGGACCTCGCGGCTTTGATTCTGGTGGTTGCTCTGATTCTGATCGTGATCCGGATTCTTTGATGCACCCCACCGAGATCCCTGTCAGTTTCGATGCACATATCCATATCAATACCAATAAACAAATAAAAGGGACTGCAGACTTTTACTCCGGTTCTGCTATCCATAATTAAATTATTTCCGGAGTATTGCTTAATACAGATTAATACATGGCCATCGGTGGAATATGTCCCCTGTCTCTCTCGCTCTAGCTTCACGATCGGATGTTT
>JAKTPN010000198.1:0-55004 GCA_030557665.1 Blastobotrys apis
GTTCCACCATGAATGATTTGGATCGAAATCGACCTTGATAGGGTAGGCTGGAGCTTTGCAAATATCTTCTCCACTATGTGAGATGAACCCATTGGTGTTTTTGGACAGCGATGGCCCGGCTCCTGCACCACCGCTAACGCCTTCTCCGGAGATGATCCCGAAGAAGATGTCTGCGTAGGCAGTTGAGGTAAGAGTAGCGAGAGAGAGTGCGATTACAGAGAGCTTCATGGTTTGTGGTTTTTTTGTTCTGTTAAATTTCAAAAGATTTCGGATATTTCAACCGCTTGTTATACTTCAACTAATACCGCAGCATGACGTCAATGCTCTCAGACTTCGGACACATTGCACCGTCAGCAGGACCAAGTGCCTTAAAGATAACGTTCCGTGAAGGTTGTTTGTAGATGGATGTAGATGTTGTTTTCGGAGTTGCCGTCCAAACTGCGGCAGCGAGAGCGGTCCCCGCCTATTTGGCTAAATTTAAGGTTAAATACCCCTCACACAACGGGTGTACGTTTCTTGGCGACAAAGATGCTCATCCTTCCTTGCATGAGTCTTGTTGATACGACAAGTACATGCTACAATTCAACGCTAGGTCGACGGTATTAACGGCGCCATTGATCGTCATGACGTTCCGTACCAATCTTCGGGTATGTTGTCCATATGATAACGTTATCTGGACAGGAGGGCCTCATATTAATACCGCAGGTCGTACAATTTTTATCAACTCGAATCAACTGTTGGCTTTTCAACACTGATATAGACGAGGCTGGGGAGACTTTCCATTTCATTGGTTCAACACAGGTGGCTGCGCTGCCACCAATCATATCCACGTTGCGCTCAGGAGTTGACCGGCTACAAATCCGGAGGACCGTGACCTTGCTGGTCGCATGCACGGCGAACGGACGGGGCTACATCAATGTAGGATATGCAGAAGGAGGGGTAGTTGGGGTAGTGTCGCAAGAGAGAGATTCTAACAAAAAGTTACCAAAGCCAATCGCCTATCAATAATGGCGGTGTTAAAGTGAAAATTGAGGAGTGTTTCCAGTTTACTGAAGGGGTTAAGTCGAAGGCATCATCCGTGATTTCGACAGTGTTTTCCAGCTCTAGATGGTGAAAAATCTTCTATGGTAAAAAAAACAGGGTCCGGGACCTTGTGGCTTCTCTTCAGACACGTCATGACGCCGCCGCAGTCGAAAAGACGGATCTGTTTTTCATTCCTATGACTTTTTCATGCCAATTAAGGGTTACATGTTGTCATGTGAAACAGTTGTCGCACACTGGGTAACAACAAACTAGCAACTCAAACAGGGGGAAACTTTGTGGAGTCTCGTTTTTCAAGGCTAGAGACCATAGACACTAATATCCAAAACGTATATCCTTGTCCGAGTGTATATTTCCATGCTTGCCCTACAATTCATCCAGAGTCCATACAGCATACTTGAGGTCTATAATACAGCTACCCGATACCCGATCACCTTGCGTCAGTATAGGATATCCCAGAAAATAGAAGACGTCATTCCCCTTCAGCCCCTTTTCCCGTGTTCAGCAACCCCAGTTCGGACACAATTCGACTGGACCATCTTTGAAAACTTGGATAATCTTCAATAGTGTGCGAGAACTGTTTCGATTTCCGCGTCGTAGGCAGTCCCTCATTCATCAAAACATGCTTCCCACTTCCGTACTGAACCAATTGGATCGCATTTTTTTTTTCACAGCCAGTTTTTATTTTTTATTGTTTATTTTTTACAATATATTAACATATAGAAAGATATTACATAGAAACCATAATTCAATCCTATACCCATTACCTTAATATCTGCGAGTTCTGTAGAGGAACAACTGGCTCACCACTGAGATAATGGTATCAGTGAAAGTTTCAGCCGGGTAACACAGCTAGCGGACACAGTTTACTGAACACCGAATTTTTTTTGTAAAAAAAATCGCCGTTGTAGTATAGTGGTTAGTACAGCTCGTTGTGGCCGAGCAGACCCTTGTTCGATTCTAGGCAGCGGCACATTTTTTTTTTTTGCTTCTCAGATGTTCCGCCGCATCTCCTTGGAGCGGCTTTTTTGGTCCGCGCATGCATAAAACAATGTCCCTGAAGAACGAAGAACAAAGAACAAGATCCAATCAACCTATACGAACCAAAATGAAACAAAAAATTATGTCATTAGTATGTAATATGTTTTTCTTGTTTGCTTATTATTTTGCTTCTATTTACAGTGCTAATATTGAATAAAATAAGATGATTTTTTTTTTGCTTTCACAGCTCAAGTTCTGGGTAAAAATAACTCCCAGTCATTATATATATAAAGGATTAAATAAAAAAATAAAAAACTTTCCAACGCATTAGCGTCTCGGTTTATTTTGATTACTCGTGTGTAGTTTCGGTCTTTTCACCATAATTTGACGTTGGTTGAACGTGATCAACTGCAGCCCACTTGGCAGAGTTCCAAGCTTCAACGCGCGAGGCAAACATTTGATCAATCTGTTCCAAAGTAAGACCCTTTGTTTCTGGAACAAGGAAGAACACAAACACACCAGCAAATGCTAGACAGCCAGCAAAGACGTAACCATATCTAAAGTTAATAGCACCGGTGATAAATGGAGTGAAGAAACTTAACAAAAAGTTACCGATCCAGTTGGCACCAGTAGCAACACCCATACACTTAGACTTGACTCGCAATGGGTAGATTTCAGAGCAGTAGACATATGCAATTGGAGCCCAAGTAGTGGCAAATGAAAAGATAAAGAAGCAAGTAACAGCAATCATACCTTTACCAACACCAGAATTAGTTCCGTTACCTTCCCCGTTTGGATACAAAGCGGCAGTACCTAGAGATGCATAAATGATGAAGAAGATAAACATGGCAGTAGCACCATAAAGCAAACAGTTTCGTCTACCAAAGTGATCAACAGTGAATAAAGCAAAGCAAGTAGACACAAAGTTGACCGCACCGAAAATCATAGAAGTGGCAAAAGAGTTTTCCATACCAATAGCCTTGAAAATAGTAGTACCATAGTAGAAAAAGTAGTTTGCACCTGTCAATTGTTGAAAAAATTGAACCACAACCCCGATTAACAAACGTCGACCAATTCTTGGTTCACCAGTGAAAATTTCACCCCATCCAGCCTTGCCGACTTGTCGTTCATGTTCAACAGATGCAGCGATTTCATCCATAGACAATCGAACGACTGGGTCATCCGGAGCTCGCTTACCAACGTAGCACATGGATTTTCGAGCATCTTCAAATCGACCGTTTTGAACCAAATACCGTGGAGATTCTGGCATAAAACCAACCCCAATGATCAAAAGAATGGCCCAAGCAAAACAGAGACCCATTGGGATTCGATAAGAACCAGTATCCGGTCGGTCGTAGGTACCATAACAGACACAATACCCAATGAAAATGCCCAAAGTAATGAACAATTGGAAAGACGATACAACAAGACCTCGAATTTCCTTTGGAGCAGTTTCAGATTGGAACATTGGAACAACGACAGATAAGCAACCGATTCCGGCACCACCAATCAATCGACCAATAAACACTTGATACCACTTGTCAGTAGCAGTGATTTGAATCAAAACACCAACGACATAAATAGCAGCACCAAGCATGATTCCCTTCTTTCTTCCCCATACATCTGCACTCTTGGAAAGAACCAAGCCACCAATGGCAGCACCAATGGAAAAGATGGAAATCATCAACCCAGATCGGACCTTGGAGAAGTACAATTCACCTTGATCATTTCGCATACCAAACTTTTCCAAAAAGACATTCATGTTAATAAACCCAGAAATAGTACCGGTATCGAACCCAAAGACGAAACCACCCATTGCGGCAAAGCAACAGAGCACGATGACGAAAATGAAATCTTTTTTGGATTTTTCGGCAGCTGCTGCTTGAGCAGCTAGACTTTCTCGTGTCTGTCCATCATTTTGGTTGTTAACTTCTTGGATTTCTGGTTGATCCTTGATTGAGGACGCAGAAGAACCGTTTCCGCTCATGATTTTTATAATAATATGTTGATGTGTTTTTTATTCTCTAAATGTCCCGCAGCTTTAGTATACAATTTAGTGTGAGAATACTGTAAAGCTGGAAAAATGTCGAAAGTTCCTAGAGAAAAGAAAAAAAAAGGGAGAGGGGAAATTTTAGAATTACATAGGAAGGTTTTTATATTAAAGTTAGTTGGAAAGTTTCTTTTTTATCCGTCGAAAAAGTCAGTGAGAGTGCACGAACCATAGAATTAGTTGCCAAAATAAGGGAACGCAAGAAACGGCCGTTTGTTCGACTAATCGGGCGACGAATGCGCTTGGTCGGGATCAACCACCTACGACCGCATCGCCTGACTTTGCGTTTTAAAGGGTGAATTTACCTAAGACTTTCTGAAAAAGAAATCAGGTTTGAGATCTATTATGCTTACTACTCTAGCCTCGGATGCGGATGTTGACACGGCAGGTTCCGTCAGTTGGATTCTCGATATTTAAAAAACGGTCATGACGGAAAAGCATTTTGTTTATACTATATGATGATAAATGTAGTTGTTGTAGTTAATAATTTATGACTCGAACTGTTAAAACTAGTCAAAACCGGCTTTCATTTGTATTTATTTTGTTTTAAAGTTTTGCACCGTTTTCGATTAATTGGAGCTTTGTTTGTAGTGGACTCGAATCTTCAGGAACAAGTGTTTGTCTTTTTTTTTTTTTTAAGTGCCCCGGGAATCCAAATCAAAAAGCAACGGATCTACACCCATAAAAGAATTTCCAATCGACTCGATTTTCATTTTCGTGTGGCGGACATTTAGTTCTCCGTATGGAGAACCGATTTAACCCGCAAATAATGCACTCCACGGTATTAATGAAAAAATAAAAAAGTATTTGCGGAGCGAATCGTGGAGTGAGTGAAACTCGTTGCGTTTGTAATCAGCTCATTTCAAAGTGGATCCCTAGCTCTAGAGCCGCCTTTTGTGATGTCCGTAGTTCGTGACAACGGATACACGGATCGCAAAGAATTCTTTGTTGCGTTCCGATATAAAGGGGAAGTTTAACAGGGTGGTGAGGCTCAGCGCACTCCATCGGCGGTCCGATGTTCCGGCCTACAAGATAATGTGCGAAGAGCCTGGGCCACGTGAAAAATTCTTTTTTTCTTTGCATGCGAAATGCAAATGCACGAATTTCTCCGAGATTTACGCGCTGAATCGGAAAAACTTTTTTTTTTTTTTGTTTCTCTTTCTCGTGGCGGTTTGGCTTCCCACATTCGGTGTAGTGAAACGAGGAAAGGCGGTATAACAGAGTGGTGTTCGGATATGTTTAACCGAGGATATTATGTCGTGGTCTGGAATTTTGCTGTTGCTTGCTGGTAGAACTGTAGGGGTTCTGAGTTTTAGGACTGCAGCGAGTGGTGGTGGGTGGTGGCGTTACAACATGTTCAAATGGTGGCCATACATCGGCATAACGGTGAATCAACGAATCCTTTTGTCTCAGTCAAGATGCGTAGTGACATAGATTGGAGTTGACTGATGTATGCAATAGCCAGCAAAGCAGCAAAGCCCGAGTGTCCCAAGTTTACATAGCCAGCTAGCAGGCCGAGAATCGACCGAACCGAGCGGAGTCCATTACGATGTTGGATTTATCATCATCGATTGGATGCTGGGTGCAAATAGATAACGCTCCTCGGAGTTTAAATCGCAAGAACTAATCAGACACCGTTTTGTTCGTCGCTGTTATGTACGTCATATGAAAATATTTCTGTTGAGATATATCAGAGAACCCTGGGCTTCAACAACCTGCAGTATCAAGAATAGGAATGGACCAGCTAGCTACGGAAAATTAACTCAAAACCGCCGTCCATGAAACCCAAAGTATTGTGACCAATCACATGGTTTTATCGGAAAAACTTTTTTTCCGGGCATTGCTTGATGTTCGCATGAGAAATGCGCTGAAGCATAGACATGCATTGGATGGGAGAACGGCTTAAGAAAATTTGATGTCCGATCGCCGAAAGGGCGAAAGGGCGGATCGACGTGTTTGAAATCTTAATCCAAGTACGTACGTAAGTGTCTTCCTTTTTTTTTAGGCATTTGGCCCGGGCGGCATATTAATAAACACGTTTATGGAAGAAGCCAAAACGGCTTGCTCCCTTTTTTTGGAAACTAAACTGCAGGAATAAAAAGGCTTGGTGATGATATCCGAGGTGGCTGCACAGATCACACAGCATTAGGTGAAAAACAATCCCAAAAAAGACGTTCAGCTCATCGGTCGAGGCCGGTTGCGAGGATGATCTATACCGTGTTAATGTGCTAGCTAGCTGGCCATTTTTAAAATATGTTGAACGTTTTGAGGCGGGTTCAGACACATACTACATAAAAAATTGTGCATTACGATATATCAAGGATTTCAGGGGTTTAAAAGCCAGTCAGCATGTTAGGTTTCGGCTTTGAAAAAGTAGACCCCTCATCATCCCTTGATGAACTTGTTATTACATCATAATCCTCTACGCCTGTTCACCTAAAGTTTTCCTTTACCCTTATCAAACGCCAAAAAGTGCGTTTAGATGGCTTCTACCCGGTCTGAATCGTTGAATTCCGGTTCTGGTAATAACCTAACTTTTCAGAACAGAGCAATAAAAATAACAAGATTCCGAGCAATTTTTCTCAGCGGCGCCTATCCTGCGGCTCAGATAACGTAAATATCTCGACACCGATTCACTACATGCTCCCTGAACCGTTTCAGACAGTTTTCAGTATCCAACACAGATTTTACTCTACCTTGTTCCACTTCCATTTTCCAAAAGTCGTGAAACTTGTCCACCAGACCACGATGCAGCTCCAGCACCTTTTCCCTCCACGTTTCCTTTCCATCAGTTTTATGATGCCAATTCCTGTTCAATGCAATAATAAATACGCGATTCCTCGTCTCCACCAACTCCAACACCTGCCTGCTCAAATGGATCGATACCAATGCAGCCGAGTACCAGGGCGCTTGAAGGTCAGTGTTGTTGAATGACCCGGATTCAGACACAAGTAATAATGCTTGAGCTGGGCGAGTTGTACAGTAATAATGCAGACAATCGAGGCCGAATTTGCCAGTGCCTCGGAAATCAGTACATGGGTCGACCCCCTGGAACCCGAGATTAACCCACTGCTGGCCTTTTGTGTCCTTTTCGAAGACAGCGTTTTGAAAAACCGAGTGATACGATTCAATTAGCTGGTCTTGATGAGCGTCCCATGTAGTCTTTACTCTGGAATCGGAAAATGCAGCATCGACCGCGGACTTCAACCCGTTGATTGTGGAGACGGCCTGCTCGAGAACTTCAAAGTCTTTACTCTCCGGGTCAATATTCTTCACTGACGCAATCGCTCTGGCCATTTCTTCACCAGATTCATTCTCCACTGCCAAATGTAATTTATCTGATACTAAAATCTGAACAATAATATTCCGAACTGTTTCCTGGATCTGTTCACTAGAAGTGCACGGTTGCACAGAGTACTGACAAAGTCTATGGATCCGCGACACGCCGTAATAGCGATGCAATCCAAACTTTAATGCCTTGTAGATATACCGTACCAACGGATAAAACAACCCATTGTAGTCTAACAAGACCCATGCGATATAATCTACCAACTCGTCAAAAATCATTTTGTGACGTTGGGGTTGTTGCTGGTGGGAGCGCTTAAGAGCCGAGCCGCGTGTGGGTGAGTGAGTGAGTGACTCTTTTTATTGAAAATTCCCAAATTTAAATTTTTCCACTTTCCTCTTCTCAAAAACTCATCGGTATTCGTATTCGTTTTTTTTTGGTTATATGAACCGGTTGTTTCCACGAACAGTTGCACGACATTTTCCATTATTAACACGATCAATAGTAACGCAAACAACAAAACAAGTCCCGGTGCATAAATTTCCTACAACACCATTAACAATGACCGAAACGAAACAATTGACCCAGTTATTCAACAACTTGGGGTTGAACCAAGAAAGTATCAAGATTTTTGATGGATCTAATCCAGTTCAAAATCCGACTGATTTATTCCGATCTTATATCACCACTGAAATGGCCCGAATTTCCGGCGTAGATGAGAAATTGATCTATCCAGCTTTGGAACGAACAAATCAACTTGAACGTGGCGATTTGTGTATTCCAGTGCCACGGTTCCGAATCAAAGGCGCCAAACCAGATGTATTGGCAAAGGAATGGGCTGAACAGTTTGAATGCGGGCAATTGATTAAAAAAGTGACAGCAGCTGGCCCATTTTTGCAGTTTTATTTCGCTCCACAGGTTTTGTTCAAACAAGTGTTGACTGATGTGTTCAACCGAAAGACTGACTATGGTGCATCGACTATTGGTAATGGAGAAAGGATTGCCATTGAATTCAGCTCCCCAAATATCGCCAAACCGTTCCATGCTGGGCATTTACGAAGTACGATTATCGGTGGATTTTTGTCCCATTTGCATGAGAAGCTTGGATATGACGTTATCAAGTTGAATTACTTGGGCGACTGGGGTAAGCAATTTGGTATTCTTGCTGTTGGTTACAAACGGTATGGGGATGCAGACAAATTGGAATCCGATCCAATTAACCATTTGTTTGAAGTATATGTGCAGATTAACAAGGATATCACTTCTGAAAAGGAAGCTGAAGGTGGAGACGGTACTAGTGCCACTGATGATGAAGCACGATCGTATTTCAAAAAGATGGAAGACGGTGATAAAGAAGCTATTGGATTGTGGGAAAAGTTCCGAGGGTTGAGTATCGAAAAGTATACTGAAACGTATGGTCGATTGAACATTCGGTATGATACATACCGAGGTGAATCGCTTGTACCAAAGGAAACCATGGAAGAAGCCGAACGGTTGTTTAACGAAAAAAATCTGTTGATCGATGATGGAGGGGCCAAGCTCATTGATTTGCGACCACATAATAAAAAACTGGGCAAGGCGATTGTCAAGAAGAAGGATGGTACTTCGCTGTACTTGACTCGAGATGTCGGTGAAGCTATGTACCGAAAAGGCGAATACAAGTTTGACAAGATGATCTATGTGATTGCATCTCAACAGGATCTTCATACTGCACAATTCTTCAAGATTTTGGAGCTTATGGGATTTGAATGGGCCAAGAATCTGCAACATGTCAACTTTGGTATGGTTCAAGGGATGAGCACTCGAAGGGGCACTGTGGTGTTTTTGGATACCATTTTACAAGAAACCAAGGAGGCAATGCATGAGGTGATGAAGCAGAATGAAGCCAAATACGCGCAGATTCCAGACCCTGAAAAGGTTGCCGATCTTGTGGGGATTGCCGCAGTGATGATCCAAGACATGCAATCTAAGCGAATCAACAATTATACGTTTGATTGGAAGCGAATGTTGTCTTTTGAAGGAGACACGGGTCCGTATTTGCAGTACGCTCACGCGCGGTTATGTTCCATGGAACGAAAAGCCGCTGATGCTGGTGTCACTTTGCAGGATATCAATGCGGTGGATTTCACCAAGCTTTCGGAACCAATCGCTACTGAATTGGTCCGGTTGGTGGGGCAATTCCCAGATGTCTTGCTCAACGCGTTGCGAAACATGGAACCATCGACCGTGGTCACGTATTTATTCAAGTTGGCCCATGTGGTCTCGTCCAGTTATGATGTCTTGTGGGTAGCTGGCCAAGAAAAGGAACTGGCCACCGCCAGATTGGCTCTGTACATGGCTGCTAGACAGACTTTGTACAACGGGATGGTTCTTCTTGGATTGACGCCTGTTGAACGAATGTAATCTATGTAATTAAAAAATATATATATACATATTAATGGATATATCATGTGTTGGTTAACCCGCCTCGGCCAAAAAAATCCGTAATCACTCTAAACTTGTGCGAGCTTTCCTTGAGTGCGGATTGGAACAGGTCGTTACGTTCGGCCAGTTCATCTTGAGCTTGTCGCACTGCACGAATGTTCTCCAGATCCGCGTTACATTTAGGGCATGCCGGTGTGTCGGAATCTCCAATAGACTGCAAACACCGTTGATGGTACGAATGCTTGCAGGCAAAATGTACCGCGGGCAGATCCAGAGACATGTTACACGATGAACACAATGTATATTGCACCACCATTGGGTCGCTCATCAACCGCGAAATTTCTTCCCGTTTGGTCTTGGTTTCGGACTTGTAAGACGCCGCGAGTTTCTGGTTATTGTCGATTTCCTTGCGTTCACTCGTAATCAGATCCAGCAAATACTGCCTCACAAGCTCCACAGACGCCACCGAGTTCACAGACAGCGCTTGAATGACTTGCAAAGGCGCCATCAATCGCTCAGTTTTAATCTTATCCAGAACAAATCGAAACTCTTCATCTCCGACTTGTTTTAGCGTTTCTTCAGAAGATGTGAAAAACGTCAATGCTAGTGGATAAAGTTCCTTTTCAACGTCGCCGTACTCATGCAGAATTTCCTGTGCTTCTTTGACAGCTCCAGTCGCTGCACATGCTCGAAACCGGTCAATTTGATACCCTTCTTGCTGATTCAGCGCAAGGATTTCCCCATCGGTATACGAAGCCATATGGCTCAATAACAACAAAGTATTCTGACTAATTTTGGAGTTCTCCCCCAATTTCCTCGCCTTGTCCTGCCATTGTTTCTTATCCTCTGCCGACGACGACTTGTTGGCCATGCTCAAGTACATTTCAAACAACGTGCCAGCGAGATCCGTTCGATCTTTTTCACCACCTTCAAACCGATCATAGCTCTCCAAACACGCTTCCAAAAAAATCACAAATTCACTTGGATGGTCGATAAATGCAGAAAAGATGAGCCGCGGCTTGGGCGGCTGATACGTGGGTTCTTTGATATCACTGCTGCCGCTATTCAACGATGCCGACGATGATTCGGCCAGTCCAAACCCATTGTTTATCCCAGTGGACATGTAGTTGACAAAAGCTCGGTAACTTTGTAAAACCGGCGCAGCCACAGACGATTGTGACGTCTGCGGCGGCTCTCGCATTTCGTCATTCATTGGTTTTTTAATATCCAGTGGCTTGGGGGTAAACTTCCCAGTAAACAGATTAATCAACACTGCAGTCGTCTCCATTGGCAGCTCGTCCAATAAAATCCTTGAATGTTGAATCAAAATATTCGACGCATCGTTATACTCCAAGCATTGGACATATTCCAAACACCCGCGATAATCATGCAAATCTCGCAGCATAATCTCCACTGCCAAGTCCGACTTTTCAATCTTTTGTGCAAGATACGTGGCTAGTGAGTAGTATCCAGATTGTCGACATATTTTAATAGCAGTTTCAAAATCAAACTTACCATCAGTAGACCCATTTTCGATGAAATGCGCAAGCTTCTCCACATCTTTCATCTTGGCATAACTATTCAACAACAATGTCGTGTGTTCTTTTGTCGCCCACCCTTGGTTATGCAAAACCTCCAAATACAACGTAAGATTCGTAATATGCTGAGATTCTCGATATTTCAAAATCACTTGGCTTGTTTGCCCACCGTCGATAGCTTCAATATACTGCACCATTGCTTCATCAATTTGACCCTCGGAATATAAATAATCACCATACTGCTTATGAATCTCCAGCACATGCTTCTCTTCCGATGCCGCAGCTTTTGCAACTTGAATCGCCAAATCGTATAAATGCCGCTGCTGTAAAATATTCAACTGCATTTTTATGTCCTTTTCTTTGATCGCATACAAAATCCCATCTGCACCCAGAATGTTTATTCGATCCCATTGCACAAACACGTTCCGAACTCCATTCGAAATCTGTCCACTGAATGCAATATACTTGTTGACGGTATCAATAATCATAATCCGAGTTGTCGAAGAATCGATCAAACTTGACAAGACATCTTGCGACCCACCAGCCAAAGACCCATGAGTCGAAATAATCAAGTAATGCTTATACGGGAATATACTCTTTTTTGGAACATCAAACACAAACGATGCGCCTCGCAAATTCGGAGTATAATAAGTAATCCCTTCATCTCTCGCCACAATCAATTGTTGATTCTCCACATCCAATGCTTCACAATCTACTGCACAACCTTGTGTCTTTTCCAACACTGTTTCTGCTTTACCAGGATTTCGTCCATGCGTGGGCACCGTCAATACCTGGCTCACAGTAGTAACAAATAGTGTCACCACTTTATCCTCATCTTCATAAAACTCCAACCCCGTGATTGGACTGCTACTATTATACACCACCCGCTGTCGTGACCCTCTATCATGCACAATATCCCCTCTGGCGATAATTACTGTCCCATCGGCGTATCCAAACCCCAGTATCCCATAATCCGAATTCAATGCAAATGCACTCAATGGAAAGGTATTCGGCCCATTGGTAATATTAACAGTTGTATGGCAATGAGGAGACCCATCTTTAACCTTGTCTAGATCCCATAAATGCAATCTCACCGCTTCACCTTGTTTCTCCGCCAGCGTCAACAGTAGACTTGTACCGTGGAGAAACCGCAACGTGGTAATTGTCCGTGAATCATCATCATGTGCTTGAAATGAAGTTCTCACTTGCATATCCACTGTAAATTCTTTGATCCATCCGCGTGAAGTCGCCATAAATGCAGTTTCATTGTTTCTCCCCTGACATGTCGTCGTCAAATTGGGATCCTGTTTATGATTAGCGATGCAAACCCCCAAATATTACATACCGCATAGAGAAGTCCCTCGGCAGGACTCGATGGATCTCTGATCGGAGAGAGGTCGAAGAAATTAAATTGTCTCCACTATATCTATTAGCATTATTCACACCAATTCATTCATACCGAGTTCAAAGACATTTTTGTCGATTGTCTAAACGCTGGCCGTCAATATACGGAGATATCAAATGTTGGGAGGGCGCGCGCAGTTTTAAGCACCAAAAGAAAAATTCTGAGCCTCAGCGAATTTTTTTTTTTTATCATCATCATCAATATCATCAATAACCATGGGTAAAGCCAAAAAGACGAGAAAGTTTGCACAGAAAAAGCTGATGATCAGCAAAAATGATGCTCGGTTGAAGCAGAATGAAGAAAAAGCCAAACCAAAGCCAAAGGACGAAGAACTTGTTCATGAAGTGCCTCAAGTATCGTCAGCATTATTTTTCCAATACAATGAAGCCATCAAACCACCATATCAAGTCCTAATCGACACAAATTTCATCAACTTTAGCATTCAAAAGAAACTTGACTTGGTCCGTGCAATGATGGATACATTATACGCAAGATGTATTCCTATTGTCACTGACTGTGTCATGGCGGAACTGGAGAAATTAGGACCTAAATTCCGTATTGCATTAAGAATGGCTCGTGATCCACGAATTCAACGGCTGACTTGTAGCCACAAAGGGACATATGCAGATGATTGTATCGTTAGCAGAGTCATGCAGCATAAATGTTATATTGTAGCGACGAATGATGCGGATTTGAAACGGCGGGTGCGAAAAGTACCAGGGATTCCGTTGATGAGTGTGGGTGGGCATGCGTACGTAATCGAACGACTTCCTGATGTATTTTAAAAAAAAAAACACCAATTTAATAATATATGTTGATCCTTTGGATTTGTTTTGTTGGAGATATATATGTATACGGAATAGAATTGCACCCCATATTGCGTACCATCGCACGTGGACTCCCAGATTTTTTCCACACCAACTAACTTTTGAAAAACACTTTACTAACTAAATGCTGTCGCGTCGATGGATTCGCCGGTTGATCCAGCTGGTAATAACAGCAGTGGTAATAACCCTGGTGGTGATATTCACTGATTCTTATTACAACTATCTACCTACGACTATGCATACCAAATTGCCATTACATCGACCTGGGTTGGTGGTGGTTGATGTCAAAGTGGTGACATGTATGACAAGGGCGGGATGCTTGACGGAAGAACGAGGAGGATGGCAACTATTGAAGAAAAACTTGTTCCTCAATAAGAAGTTGACTAGACAAGGATATTTATTAACTAAAATGGCAAATGAAGATGATTTGAAAGATAACGATCTGACAGTGGTAGACGTCGCGGTAATGGACCCAACGGACACTAATAAAGAAGGTGATTGGAAACGGAGCAGTGGAGGAGGAGGGTTATGGGTGAAATATGGCAAACTATCACAATCTAGTGTCACATCTGTCGATATATTGTTTGGTTCGGATTGTGTAGATCCAAGGCCCGGATGGATACTAAAAGATGTCAATATCAAAGGTATATCCACACAACCTCGAATATCAATAAGACACGGTCATCCAAAGCTTATTGGCAAACCAAAGCTTAAAGTGCCAAAATCAGGAAAGTTTAAAATTCTGCAAATTGCGGATTTACACTTTGCTACAGGGGTTGGGAAATGTGAGGATCCATTGGATGAGTATGCAGCAGGGTGTGAGGCGGACGTGAGGACTTTGGATTTTTACAAACGATTACTTGACCATGAAAAACCGGATTTTGTAGCGTTGACTGGAGATCAGATTTATGGCCAGGAAGCACCCGATTCAGAAACGGCAATGTTAAAAGCGGTGGCCCCGTTGATCGACAGGAAGATTCCATATGCAATGATTTTTGGCAACCATGATGACGAAGGGTCGTTGAATCGGCAAGAAGTTGCAGAAATGGTGGTGAAGTTGCCATATTGTTTGACAGAGCTGGGTCCTGAAGATATCGATGGGGTGGGGAATTTTGTCTTGCAAGTTGAAGGCCCACGAAGTGATAATCCTGCAATCACAATGTATTTTCTGGACACGCATAAACGGTCCTTGGACCCGAAAATTATTGGATACAACCATATCCGGCAAAGCCAGATTGACTGGGCATTGGATCAATACCGCAAGTTGAAACCGTTGCAGGACAAGTATTCCCATATCCATATGAGCATGGCATTCCAGCATATCCCACTACCAGAATATGTTCGCCCAGGTAACAAATTTATTGGTCATTTTAGTGAAGGTAGTACAGCACCACGAATCAACTCTCATATGCGTGATGCCTATGTCGAAATGGGGGTGTCTGTAGTGGATGCCGGGCATGACCATGTGAACGATTTTTGCATGTATGACGATCAAACCAAGGATGAAAAGGGGAAGATTTGGCTGTGCCATGGTGGCGCCATTGGTGAAGGTGGGTATGGTGGATATAACAATTATGTCCGGCGAGCTAGAGTGTTTGAAGTGGATACGCAGTCTGCGGAGATTTCAACGTTTAAGGTGAAGAATGAAGAGGAGTATAAGCGGTTTGATGGCCAGACTATTGTAAAAGGAGGAGAGCCTTACATGTAAGCTGTAGATAAAATGAATGAACAGTTTTCGCATGTAAAGATACGATAGTAAAGCCGCATTGGGTGCGGACGTTAAAAATTATTGGTTACCCGGAAGACAGACGTACACTATGGTAATCTAAACTATCGGAGCGGCAAAACAAAAAAAAAAAAAAAAGAATGGTTCGGTCATTTTGATTTTCGTACAAAATACGCTTTGGAACGAGGTTTTTTTTGTTTGTTCCACGGGAATATTTGAACCAAATATATTGGAGAAAACTGCTTGGCTTGTAATAGCAAGAGTGTATTCCAAGAGTTTTATTTGATAAAATTTATTAAGCTGCTGCAAGGTTGTGGCTTGAAATTAGACACCGCGACAAGGAAACCAGAAGTCGATAAAACTAAAATCGACAGAGACACCCAAACGGATTTTTTTTTCCGACCTATTAAACGATTTACAATATCAGCCGTAAACATATTGACCGACTTATCAAAAACAAACAACTTTCAATAATAATGACAATACGGTATGATGTCTGATATGAACTCGATTTTTACTGTAAGTTGGGAAGAGCTTCTCATCAAATCACAATCATAGTGCAACTAACACAATAAACAGAGTGCTCAGTCGAATCTTAATAGACTCAAAGTAACACAACTCAAGGCAGTTTTAAAAGAACTGAATCTGAGTACGACAGGGTTAAAAGCTGTTCTTGCTACACGATTGAATGAATACATTTCACAAAAACAACGGACAGGGAATGTACAGGATTTACTAATGTTTAATAATCTATGCACAGCGGAATTGGATAGAGATCCAACGACTTCACCGTCAAGACATACAAGTGCTCCACATTCAACGGGTATGAATAATGTCGGAAGTCGATATAATACAAATAGTCATCGCGCGGGGAATACTGCTGGAGGAGGTGTAAATCGCAAAGGTAATGACCTGGAAATCAACTTGAAACCAAGTCCATTTTTCACAGTGGAAAGACAACTGCATGACTTGATGCCGTTTTTGTTGGCAGGATTTACAGGTAACAGGATGGCTATAGCCAGGAACTTCACGTTGGATGAACACGAAACGAGGGATGTCTTGCACGGTAATTTGTCAGTATATGTGATTTCGGCGGCATATAGTGGAGACTTGTTGTCAAAACGACCAGTTTACGTGTCTTTCCCGACACAGACTGAAATTAAAGTGAATTCGATTGTCGTTAATGGGAATTTAAAGGGATTGAAGAACAGACCAGGCACGGCTAGACCAGCGAATTGTACCCAACAAGTTTTGCATCATTTGAAGGAGCGACGGCCAAGACATTCCATAGAAGTGGTATCGGGACAACCAAGAGATGGTGGACATGTTATGGGGACATATTTGGTGCGAGAGAATAGTGTTGAAGACGTGGTTAGTGCAATTACAAGTCGACCTTCGTTGACCAAGGAGAGCGTAATACGGAGAATTGTTGATGAGAATAATGATGAGGATATTGAAGCCATGTCAACAACACATCGACTAAAAGACCCTGTTTCATGCGGGAGGATTAAAATTCCAATTCGATCGTCAAAATGCCAGCATATTGATTGTTTTGATGCCGAGAGTTTTGTAATGTTGCAAATGCAAGCCGCAACGTGGGTTTGCACGATATGTAATAAGCCGGTGGATTATGAATCATTGGCGGTGGATGAGTTTATTAGCGAAGTGTTGAAGAGTACACCAGAGGATTTGGAGGAGTTTGAAGTCGAGCCGGATGGGACGTGGAGGTTGCCAATACCAGCAGATGAGCGGATGATGACCAAGAGTGGGTCGGAGGTTAATATCAAGAATGAACATGAGAAGGATGGGGATGGTGCTGTCGGTGGTAACGACCCAGGGAGTGATAGTGAAGAAGAGTTGTATAAACGCGCTCAGCAGGCTCAACAGGCCAGGAAAGCGGTTTATAGAAATTCCATGCAGGGGACAAGCACTGCTCCAATTGTGGTGGACGATTTGAGTGATGACGAGGCTCCGGCGGTGACGCCATCTAGCCTGCCTGATTCAAGTGGGAATGGGCTTCCAGCACCTGTATTGTCACCACAAAGAGCGATAGCTAATCGGCTATCTCTGTATGCGAATGGGATGTCAAATGGGACGGCGAATGGAAACGGGAATGGCAATAGAAATGGATACGGAAATGGTAATGGTATTACTTCTGAGACTGTATTCGGAAATGGTAATGGACTCGCAGACACAAGCGGAAGCTACCTTGGATATACCAGCCCGGGATTCTACAACCAACAATATAATCAGCCGTCGCGGAGTAGCGTTGGCTCGAATTTGTATTCAACGCCGCCACCACCACCCACACAACAACCCACGCCGAGATTGATGGACTTTGGCGAGAGTTTGTTCAGTTCCAATGGAGGTATGGGTGTGAAC
Organism: Blastobotrys apis; assembly: GCA_030557665.1. Classification (NCBI taxonomy): domain Eukaryota; kingdom Fungi; phylum Ascomycota; class Dipodascomycetes; order Dipodascales; family Trichomonascaceae; genus Blastobotrys; species Blastobotrys apis. Next base: position 17,661 of record JAKTPN010000198.1, read on the forward strand.
AGCCAACTGCAACATGGTTCTCAAAATCTTTCTCGGTCCAATTCTAATTCTCAGCCGCATCGCAACCACAATCGCAATTTCGGGCATCATAATAATCATCAGCATCATCACCAAGCATACAGCAGTAGCAGCAGGTCGCCAGTACATGTTCCAGAAGGTAACATATTCCAAGGAAGCACGTCTTCGTTATTTGGCCGCGCTGCAAGTTTCCGCCCGCCGATAAACCATGAGAATGAACCTGCGGCGGAGATCCAAATGCCGCCTGGTGGAGGAAGAATTGTGGTTGAAGGGCATGATAGTGGTGGTAGTAGCACACCACCAGTGCCACCGCTGCATGGCGACAGCCATGGAATGGCAAGACAATCAAGTGAAGTAATAGATTTGACACTTGATGATGATTAAAGATTTATAAGTTATAAGAAAATTGTATATTAATGAACAAATAATAAAACAAATGATAAAGCAAAACAAGATGAAAAAGAATGTCTATGGAATGAACGGGATTTTTGTTGATACAGTTTGTCGAAACTTTTCATACTCTTGGCCAAAAAACTTGACCAAATGGCGTTCTTCATCGACGATACGAGTGTTGAAAAAGCGCCATAATACCAGCGCAAATCCAACGAATGATACCGGATTTAGCAACAACAATTGCAGCCCGAGACTCCAGTAGAAGAAGCCAAAGTAACTCGGATGTCTGGAGAATGCATACACGCCAGAGGTCACCAGCTGGTGATCTGACTGTCTATTTCTCTGGACGACATGGTTGAAATTGCTCGACGCATGGATCATAGCCAGGGATCTCATGGCTTGTCCTATGGCTGCAATCACCAACCCAATTGCTGAGACTGCCGCGTATTTGCTGGTAATACCCGGCCACAACCAATACTCCACCACGGACTCCACCACCGAGACGATCTGCGCCAGGTTATAAGCGAGTCCATTGTTCAACAGGAACGAATGGCTACTGGCCCGTGTCGGGTTGTACCGGGCCGTGATGTAGAATTCAAGGAAGTGGAAAAGACATAATGAACAAATGTAGATTGGAAGCTGGTAGAATGCGGCGATGCGAAGAGCGAGTAAACTCGTGGTGAAGATGCATGAGAGGATCCCAGAGGTCAGTGCAATGGTATGCAATTGGAGCGTGCTTGGCGCTGTATAAAACAGATCCCGTGGCATCTCCCGTGTCATTTCCTGAGAAGAAGATTCTGTTTCTGATTCCGACATGTCTTTTTTAAATTTTTGATAAAACTGTGCTAAAACCAAAAGGGCCGCACAGCGGGTTTATATAGTCGTCGGTAGTTAAAAAAAAAAAAATTGGAAGACTTCCCAATCGAGTCGAAACAATAGGAATACGCTTTTTCTGACACGACGCCTTTTAGCACACGCACACTCTCTCTCCGACAGCCTCAAAAGCCTACAACCACAAGCCATGGAACGCTCTTCACCGTCAATAGATCACCAACACACGGTATCGACATCTTCGCATCATTCGCATTCATCATCCCAAACGCAGACACAGTCACAACAACCACAGACATCGCATTCATACACCCCACCAAGCCAAAAACAGGTCAACTCGTCTGCATTAGAACTCTTGTTGATTGAAGTCGTGCCACTCGCGCAGGACGTGGTGCAGCAGCTGCTCAACGATAATGAGAGTAACATTGACGGCCAACAAGACGAAGACGATGTATATTACCGTATTGAAGGGTACGGATACCGAGTCGGCCGTGGTCTAGCTGAAGTCTTTACACGCGACCGCCAACGGTTTAGTGAGTCGGCGCAACAGGATTTGGATATAATGAAGTTTATCTGCAAGGAATTATGGATGATTCTATACAAGAAACAGATTGACAATTTGAAAACTAACCATCGTGGCACGTTTGTACTGATTGACAATAGCTTCAAATTCTGCCAACGCATGTCGACCGCTGAAGGGTCTCAAGAAAGCCTGAGAAGAGCAACTCCACATCTCTGGTTCCCAGTGGGCATTCTAAGGGGTTTATTGGCTGCGTTAGGCATAATCGCTGATGTGTCATTTGATACTCAGCAATTGCCAAGTATATCGTTTAATATCCAGACCAAATCGTCTGATTGATCAATCTTATCCCCCGGGGGGTTGTTTTGTTGTTTTCGTTGAACCCAGATGGAAAGTAATATCTCGTTTAGTTAAACCATGGAGGTAATTTCTCATTTGCAGATATCCTCACACGTTTTGTATCAAATGCTTCAATATGCAACTCAATCAACACTCGACCACCTTTGGCGCCAGCAAACCGTCTATATTCATCCGAAATACTAGCCAAATTCCACCCTTGTAGCCTTCTCAAACATCCAATGACCGTCCCAGTTCGATGTCTACCCATTCCACAACAAACCAGCAATGGATACGACTCGTTTTGCAGAATGATATCCAACGCCGCAGCAATTGAAGCTTCAGTGAGTTGATCCCACGGATTGGCCCCTTCAGTGACCAATCCTAGGTGGTGGAACGTGACTTCATTCTCATCTGCAAACCCTAGAAACCGGTCCGAAGGGTCTTCAACTGCAAGCCATAAAATCGTCTTGAGCTTGAGTTCTTTGAGAAATGGAAAGTTGATTGGCGACGGCTGCCCGGACCGATAAAGCTGTTGTTCAACTGGCGCAAAGTTCAACGGCGGTACGATCCGAACAGATGGAGCTTTACGAATCTCTTTTGTCTCTTTTGGCTCTTCCATTTCTATAACTTGTTGTGTTTGTTTACCCGTTCTCTAAAGTCGTTGTTTGATTCCTGTCGTGGCGGCAAGGTGGTGAAATTTAAGCGCCCGACATCTCGGGCATTTTTTGGGAGCGGGCTTCAAACAACTTGACACGTTCAAAACCGACAACACCAAACGAAACAGAAATCTTATCAACGATGGTGAAGAAGAGTGTTCTTTTGAACGCCAAAAAGGCCCAAGCAGAGTCGTCGTCGTCGTCGTCGTCCACATTGCCGTCAAGTGCTGCATCACCCAGCTCACTTGCTGCGGATTTCTCGTCGGTGGTTTCACAATTAGTATCCAACTACAAGCAGACGTCCACGACCCGTATCAACTTGATTGACGGGTTCATGGTGTTTTTGGTTCTTCTTGGAATTCTTCAATTTGTATTCTGTGTACTTGTTGGTACTTTTGTATGTTCCTCTCCTCCCTTTGGCTAATATTTTGCTAACAATTAATCCAGCCATTCAACGGGTTCCTGGGCGGATTTGCCTCAACAGTCGGCCAATTTGTACTCACTGCTGCTCTTCGGATTCAAACCAACAAGGCAAACTTGACACAATTCCCTAGCATCTCTCCAGAACGAGCTCTAGGTGATTATATCTTTGGCAGTTTAATCTTACACTTTGCTGTATATCATTTTATCAATTAAAAAAAATAATATATCTATACATATATATATATAGGTCGTTTCATTATACAACAAGAACAAAACAAAAAAAATCAATCAATCAAAATCAAACAATGCCCATAAAAAAAGAATGCCGAAAAAAAACACAGAATAATAAACAAAAAAACACACAAAATAACATTAAATTTTTTTTTTAAACCTTTCAGGAAATCGTGCAACATCCTCGTTTGTGCTTATCGTCTGATTTATCCTGCAATGTCTTCCGTCGACTCAATGGAGCATTTGGAGCCGCAGCACCACCAGAATTGCTTGGAGGTCCACCATTCTCCGGCAAACTCTTGTTAAATTCTCGAATCTCCCGAACCAATTGATAAAACGCATCTTCGACATTTATCCGCTGTTTTGCACTGGTTTCGATAAATGTACATCCATATTGCTTTGCCAACTCCTGGCCTTCTTCAAAACTAACTTGTCGTTCACCTTCCAAATCACATTTATTCCCTACAATAACCACTGGGAAGGTATCACGATCTTTAACTCTTAGAATCTGCTGGTGAAAAGCAACCACCTCTTCAAACGATGACCTTGATGCAATGCTATAAACCAGCAAAAACCCTTCGCCTGTTCGCATGTATTGTTCTCTCATTGCTGAATATTCCTCCTGACCAGCAGTATCCAACACATCCAAAAGCGCAACTTGGTCGTCTACAACGCATTGTTTCCGGTACGAATCTTCAATAGTCGGGTCATATTCATCGACAAAATGACTTTGTATTAGTTGAATTGTCAAGGCAGATTTTCCTACGCCGCCGCCCCCTACTACGACGAGTTTGTATTCACGCAGAAACTGAGTGGAGTTCTAGAGAAAGAGTTAGCAAACCCAGGAGTTATAGGTTTTATCATACCATTTTGTCCAGTATAAGAAAAATAGAAGAAGTAGATTACAGTCGTACTTCTTTTTTATTTTTTAAAAAAGTTATCAATTGCGAAACGAAATGGAAAAAAAGGGTGAAAAAATGTCAAAAAAAGAAGGAGATTTAAGGAGGTAGGAAAAAGGGAAGAAAAAAAAAAAGTTCAGTCCCAAACGAACAGTTGAAGAGAGAAAGTGTACAGTGAAAGAGAAAAAAACCGCTTTCGGCTCTGCAGGTAAATATGCTGCTTCGTTTTTCGTTTTTTTTTAAATGCAGGAAAGGTTATGCAAGAGTTTAAATGCAAAAAAAAAAGAGACTATTGATATTTATCAGTCTATTCCTACCTATTGGTTCTATGGGCTGAATTGTTTGTGGCGGGTTTTGAAACAAAGGTCTTGGAACTGGTGATTTCTAGGGACCAAATTGATTGAAATTGTAGAACTAAGTATCTTTTACAGTCCCCGTGTTCTGGGTTCTGGGTTCTGGGTTCTGGGTTCTGCAGACTCTGGAATTCCGTCGTATCTATCAATATCACAGATTTACATCGCAGTTACCCATTAAAAGACTTCCACCTTACCGCTCATTAGTTTCATCCTATATTCAGGGACCCCGATATAAAACCTAAGACTTTCTACCGGTTTTAATTTGCGCATTTAGCCCAATCTGGAATCGGAATCCAACCCGGAGTTGTACAGTTTAGATATATAAGGGGTGAAATGTTTTGTTTTGCTTCCATGCATAATGTTCAAACGGGTGGGCATTATTGCGTATAACGGTTATATAGCACCCAGCATAAAACATAAAAAGATAGCATTAAAAACCGGCTCGTCTTTCCATTAAACAAATTCATTTCCCTTTTACATAATAATAATTAAAACCCCACGGCGCTGCAAAACAATAAAAATAAAATAAAAAAAACGGCCGCTATCGCTTCTTTCTATTCTTCACTGCACATTCATCACAATACCACTGGCCCTTTGGAGGAGATGTCAAGCCTATACAAGGCAAATGGAACCATTCCAATTTACAATCCTGGCCATCACAACCAACCATATCACCAAATGATACCTGTTGACAATAACAATACAAGTCTTTATCTTCATCTTTTGGTCGACTACTATTCCCTCCCCGTTGTCGGCTTCTCTTCGACGTTGCTGTTGACTGAGCAGCATTCGGTGTATCTCCTCTTGACGATGCATTGCCTGGTGCAGCAGGAGTTGGCGCATTGGCTTCTTCATCTTCATCCTCCCCTCGACGCCGTTTCCCGTTATTCTGTACCACTGGTGGTGGTGTACTAACTGTTGGGCTGTTTGTAGAAGCACCCGGTCGTTGTTTCGGCTTTGGACCAGGTTTAGATCGTTGACCATTAACAGGAGTACTTCTTCCGGAATTTCCACCAGCACCACCGTTACCCTTTTTATCCTGTTGAGCTGCTGCTGCTTTCTTTGCAGCAATAGCCTCACGTCTACTTTCACTTCTTGACGTTTGAGCTGCTTTGGCTTGTTCACTTTGCTTTGTATCTGATAAAATAGCCGGATGATCAGTTGGACCAAATCTCACACTATCTGGAATTTCATTATTAACCACAAGTTCATAATCATAATTCATTCTCGCAACATGTTTGGAAACAGCTTCTGCTGCCACTCCAGCGACATGCATTTTTTCTTCCTGACAGGGCATCAAATCACGAATCAAGCGTCGAATCTCAGATAAGCACTCTTCTCGTTCTTTCTGTATTTCAGTGTCATTTGTCTCCATTGGATACTCGAAAAATTGAGTAATCAGTCTGTTTAATGTAGGCATCGCACTGATACATTTGGCGTCAATCTCACGTAATAAAGTAAAATGCCGAACAATTTCTGCTGGCATGGCCTCCAGTGCATCACTCAGATCGTTGATACCAGGGTATAAATCTTGGTTCCGTTTTCTATCACGTTCTGCTCGCTTCTTCCGAGTCTTTAGCCGTCGTTCTGCTTCGGTGGATAAGGCTTGGGTGCTATCCATCGTGGTTGTTTTTTTTTTTTCAATCTCTGTGGAGTAACTTTTGAGGTAAGAGAAATGAGAAAGAGCGAGAGAGATTTTGGTCAAAGTGGGAGGAAAGACAGCGGCATAGAAGGGGCTGAACTTAGACGCAGTTAAAAATTGAATTGGAGTTGGAATGAAATGGTCAAAATATACAAAGGACACTACAAACAAATGGCGGTTGATAAATACAAAAATTACTGGTGGGGCCATTCGAGTCGGAAAATGCGAGGATACTGCGATACTGGCATTTTTAGTTGTCCTGGCAGTAGGAAAACGACGGTGAGCCGCAGATCGGACTTCCGATCGAAGAGTTGACATTTTTAATCATCTTTACACCCGCAAAGCTCAGTCTTTCGATCGTACCATTTCGATTTGATCCACTTTAGAACATGTACAAACGCCAGTAGTACCGGAACTTCTACCAGCGGGCCGATTGTTGCCGCCATTGCTTCTTTACTCGATTCTCCATACACACTCGCCGCCACTGCAATCGCCAGTTCAAAATTGTTTGAAGCAGCGGTGAAGCTTTGCACAACAGTTAGTTTATACGGAATGCAAATATAATAACAAATCGCAAGCACCGAGAAGAACATTAGCACAAAGTACACAAGCAGTGGTACAATAACTCGTAACACGGTTTTGATGTTGGTTACAATCTCATGGCCCTGGCTGGCAAACATGATTATAATAACAAACAGTAGTGCGATTAGCGAAGTTGGCGCGATAATAGGAATGAACTTTTTGTCATAAAACGTCGGAGATAGCTTGTGTAGTACAAACCGGGTGATTACTGCAGAAGCCAAAGGAATGCCCAGGAACACCAAAACACTCTGTACCACTGGCCACATATTTATCCCCATGTGGGTTCCTCTTGAAAACACAACGACAAACACATATGACAGTGGTCCATAAAGACCGACTTGCAAAATTGAGTTCACCGCGACAACAATCGCGCAAAACTCTTCATCCCCACCTGCCAACCTATTCCATACAAGAACCATAGCGATACATCTAGCCGTCCCCACAAGAACTAACCCGCTGCGGTACTCAACCAGGTCAGGCAAAGTGGCCCATCCAAGCACCACCATGATTAACGGCGCCACAATCCAGTTGATTGCCATTGAAACTAAGATATGATTCCAAATTTTTCTGTTGTTAAGAATTTTGTGCAGCATTTCGTATCGCACTTTGCATAAAATCGGATACATCATCCATATCAGGCCTACCGCCATGGGGATATTAACATTAGCAAATTTGGACGACCCAAGTTTATCTGCAACCCCTGGGACATAATAGCCAATGAGGACACCGGCTACCATGCATAGAAGGATCCATAACGTCAAGAATCTGTCTATAAATCCTAGTTTTTCCATATTGCCAGATTATTGATGAAAGTGGGAGTAAAGGCTTCCGCAATTTGAAATAAGACATTAGACATTAAAAAATACAAAAGATATGAAAATAATTAACTTTGAAATTTGATATTAATAACCAGCAGCTTTGACGGAATAATTATACTGCTGATTGTTGTTGCTCTTAGCTGCTGCTGCCGACTGGTTATGATAATAATACGTCTCATCCCGAATCTGCAACTGACCCAAGGCCGACTCCATCTCGATTATAAACCGGCCAAACGTCTGTTTGGATCCCTTTTCTTTGGTGAAAATGGCTAATGAAACACCTCGTCTCGACACAACTTGGATTCGAAACTTGGAAGATCTCGCCTTGAGAACATTTCTTGACGAAATTAATGCATAAATCGCCAAGGTATTTTCATCCTCCACGATCCGACTGATTCCATATTTCTGCCAATCATGCAAAATCTCCACAACTGACCGTCGCAGCTTATCTTCCGAAAGAGTCGAATAAATCGTCTTGGTTAATTCTTCCGCTGGTGGTTTCGACTGCTTGGGGGTATTGGAACTCAACATCTTCATGAACCAATTCTGTTTAGGATCGGCTGCTTTAGTGGCCGTTGCACCAGGGTTTGGAGAGGTTGGCAGTTCCGGTGTTGGTGGTTGAACTGGAGTTGGTGGCTGAGATGGTCGTTTGAGACTGAATTTCTTGAATATCGACTTAGACCCTGATCCTGATGAAGGCGTAGCTGATGGTGGCGGTGGATATGGTGCAGTCGTCTCGGTATACTGCGCACTGGAAACTACCTTCCGTTCTTGGTTCATATCCTTGATCTTCAACGGTTCCCGACGTTGTTTTGGAGGTACTTGAGGCTTAGCAAACTCTGTGTTTGTTGGAGATGGTGTTCTGTAAGCCGCAAACGCTGGTTTCGATTTGGTTTGTCTCAATGCCAGCGGTTCGTCCTCCTCCTCGTCGGATTGATAAATCTCCGCAATCGCAATCTGCAACGTTGAAGATTCATTCCTTGGCGGGTCCAAGTCTGCTGTAGGTGGTGGAATCACTGGCAAATGCAATGATCGGAACATTTCGTCGTCGGTGGTATAATCACCGTCATCATCAGTCTGGATAATCGTCGCACGTTGTGATACCACACCATCAGCAACTGGATTCCCAGCACCACCACGTTGCAATGTTCGCTTTGGAGTAGGAATATTATCGCCTTGCGTATACACCTTTTCAACTTCTTCTTCAATCGCATCAGCAAATCGATCCTCTTCGAAAATCATTGGCAAGATATATCCACCATCTTGACTTGCGGCACCAGTCGAAGCTGTTGTTGCAGTGGACGTTGTAGTGGTTGTTGAGACTGTAGAGCATGGCCGTTGTTTGCCACTTCCGCTTGCACTACTAACAACACTTCCTGGATCCAAACTCAATCGTCGTTCTTCACCAAGTGAAAACGCTCGCCATTGTTGTAGTTGTTCGGAATCTGCTGCTGCAGACTTGTTGATGAAGTTGGTATAAGTATCAACTGGATCCGACACTGTTCGGGATCCGCCTCCAGACACCGCAGCCGCGGCACGTGGATCTAATGAACTACCAAACGCTTCTTCACACAATGACGCGAAATCCACAGAAATCGGCCGTGGGTCATCCTTTAACTCAAAGTCAAAGTCTTTGGTAATTGGAGCAGACATTCGAACATATTCGTGGTTCTGATTTCGAGGACCCCGAATTCGAGGTCTTGGTAGGATTTCTGTTGGCGGGGAAACGTTGGTTTTGGTGGTGGTGGTGGTAGCAGTATGAGCAGTAGTAACCGCCACTGGTGAAGACGCCACAGTTTTGATCTTTGGCGCTTGTGACACCGGCGGTGGAGGAGCGGCTTTTGGAGATGCGGCGGGAGGAGGCGTCGCCGAGGTTCTAGACGCCGCAGACATTTTGGGAAATGCCACAGACCGTCGATGGCTGGAAGATGCAGTGATTACCGATGACTTGGACCCATTTCTGGAATGCCGCTGCTTATTGTTTCGAGGGGTCATTGCACTAACCGAACTAGAGCTTCGTCGTCGATGAGACTTGTTCAACTGTTGATTACTTTTCTTTTGTCGAGGAGATTTGCCTTGAGATTGTTGAGACTGTTGCTGCTGCTGCTGTTGTTGTTGCTGCTTTTTGTGCTGTTGCTGTTGGTCATACTCTTGTCTATGATCATGGCGATATTTCATCAACAAGCAATAAAACGTCTTTTCCGAGTTCAACTCTGGCGATAACAACTTTTCAACCACGCGTTCCTTCTCTTCACCATGCCACAGCGTCTGCAAGTTTTTCAAAATCTCTTGGTCAATATCCTGCCGATTTTTACATGGTCGCGTAACATCTTGAGTGCCACTGATCGTTGGCAATCTCTGTTGCTTGGATGACCCCTTGACTGGGTACTTTCTCAGCAATGGGTGGCTTAGAATATCGTCAATGTTGATCCGATCTTCTGGATTGATCTGGAGCATCCGATTGATCAAATCCTTGGCATTCGGAGACAAATCCCCTGGCATTCGATATTTGCCCGCTTGAACTTTCCTCAACAGCCGTCGAATATTCTCATCATCAAATGGCAAATGCCCAGTTAACAATGCAAATAGAATAATCCCACATGACCAAACATCGGAAGGTCCACCGTGGTAGTTCTTACCGGCCACAATCTCAGGAGATGCATAATGAGGTGAGCCGCATGATGTCTGAAGCATTCGCTCCGTCTCCAGGGCAGCCATTCCAAAATCGGCGATTTTAATATTTCGATGTTTATCTAGCAACAGGTTCTCTGGTTTTAAATCTCGATGGCAAATGTTGAACTTGTGACAGTAGCTTACCCCCTGGATGATTTGCCGGAAATAATGTACTGCTTCTCTTTCTTCTAGCCGGCCCTTTTTGATCAAATAGTCAAACAATTCTCCACCTTCAATATATTCCAGCACCAGGTACCTAAAATTTGTCAGTTTCAAAACTTTTCGTCAATAGAATTTACTTACAATTCACCTTTGTTCTCCCATACATCATACAATGCCATGACATTTGGATGCTCAATTAACTTCATAATAATCACTTCTCTTTCAATCCCATATGGCAATCCACCTGCATCTCTACTATTCCCATCCTCCATTGCACCAACAATTGATTTTGGTACAATTTTCACTGCGGCCAATTTCCCGGTACCTGAATGCTTCGCTAGTCTTACTCTACCTGAAGATCCACGACCCAAAGTCCTACCTAATCGCCATGGACCTACATGAGTTTTTGATCGTTTATTTGATCCATTTGAATGTGTTGAATCTCGATTGCTTGAATGACTACTGTTTCGATTGGCTGCTGGTGCAGTATTACCACCATGAAGAGCGGCTGCAGCAGCTGCTGTAGCTGGTGAAGCCACAGCTGTTGTCATTTGTAGAGATTTTTATTGTCGTCACTTTGAAGAGAGAGAAAAAAAAAATTGTCGTCCAAAGAAATAAAAGAAGACAAAAAAGACTACGCAAGAAAAATAGAGTTAAAGTTGATTGTCTCTATGTCTCTCTTTCTCACACTTGGTCTTTTGTAGTTGGTTGTGTATTACCGCTAATAATATTCCCAAATCCAGTTAGATCGGTTGTTTTAAAGTCGATTAAATGCGGATACCTTTTTCGTTCACTAAGACTTTAGGGTTCTTCTTTTGCGGATTGAGATAAGTCGCGTTTTTTCTCAAAAGATGAAAGACACGAATCAAGAAAGAAACAACAAAAAAAAAAAGACGCAAAAAGTGGAAGCCCACCAGATTATATTCGAAATATGAACCTCAGTAACAAGTGAAAATCCTCAAGATTCCTTAAGTAACCACAGGAGGTTATTAATATGTGGATCCACACGGCATGCTAAACGTTTTTGTACGGTCCAAAAAGGCTGCTGCCCTCAAAATGATCCTCTAACGATTAAAAGTAAAAAAAAACAACTAATACAGCATAACCGAATCCCGAGACTATGGAACAGCAAACGTAGTCCAACCAAAAAAATTAATTATGCAACACAAAGACGATCACATCTTCATTCTTGAGATAGGGCCCGACAGCCGACCGTGGTAAAGCGTAAACAAGTGGGTTGTTTCTGATTTGTGGGTTTTTTAGTCGCGCTAAGAGCGTGTGTGGTGATGGCTGGAATGTGTGGCTCGCCTAATTGGGTTAAGACGCGCACTAGATCTTGGGGCGGCTCTGTTGTCAGGGGCAACGCATTTTGACGTGGGTTGGTGGAGATGGTTGCTAGGGAGATCGAAAAAGTTATACCACTATGGCAGTTGTGACTACAAAGCGTACCTTACAAGTGTAAGTTGCCACGTGGATTGTGATCGATCAAAAGGAGATTGGAGATGAGGTCTATGATCGAAAGAATGGCGACAATGGCAATCGAGCTACATAGTATCGTAATTTATTGTTCAATAAAGGCCCCGTGTTGTTGTCACAATCCATCTTTGGCTCTTGCCCTGAAAACGATGAAACATCTTGGTGTTGACTATGCTCCGAAACAGGTAGGTCACTGTTGTTCTCTCCGCTCTACTGGGATGGACTGAGCGTACATACATTTATGGGTCGTTACCCAAATAGACATGTCCGCGATGCAAGGGGTTATCGGGATGACGAAAATCGGGGGGAACTTTTGGACTTTCCGTTTCAATAAGAAAATACCTCTGGGCCGCCTGTACGTACGTATCGTGGCCGTTTTTTTGGAGCGATTACCATACATCGAAGCTTTCAAGCTTGCTAAGGCATTTACATCATATCACTGGGTTTCAGTTTCCATCGTAATTAAAAAAAACAAAACATTATTCGATACCTAAAATGTGGCTTTTTACTTTGCGGTATTATATTGTTCTGCGGGTAGAGATCGCGATCGAATGTGAAAATGTTCGATTATCGATATTATAAAGCTTCTAGAGAATGAAATAAAAAAATAAAAAAGGCTTCTAGATTTTCCCAGGCGCGATAGATGTTCGCAAAAAGCCGTTCTGGATTGACGAACTTAAAGAACTGACAATTTGATTCAACGCATTTTAGTTTCAAAAGTACATGGTCAGTGCGTGCGTTTATTCGTTCGTTCGTTCGTTCTAGAGCGTTATTTAAACATTCATAGTAACGTGCATAACTTGGAAACTATAATAAACTTGGTCCCCCCCCCCCATTTCAATACTTTATATTGGACTTGATCCAGTATAACGGTTTTTTAATTGGTTTCCGGCATTCTTGGTATCTTTTTGAAGCAGTATTTCCCATGGTTAAGGCTCGGGAGCGTGCAGATGTCGGGATGGGGTTGTCTCAAACTTTTGGCAAGTCTTGTCTCGGCGGTAATAGGAATACCAACTCTGGATATATATAGTGATTACAAAACATTGCAATAGAAGGCTTTTAGATTGGATTGGATTCGAAAAGAAAAGAAAAGAAAAGGTAACTTCAAAATTTAACGTTATCTTTCATGTAGGCGGTGCAGTCTAGAAGCTAAATCCTGCGTGTGGCTGTACCAAATTCCGCTACTTATAGTACTGGACCTGCCTAAAACCGCCTGGTAATATCGCTAGTAAAACTGCCGGTAGTAAATCGTCGTAGCTCTATCACTAATTATCTGAACAATAGTACCACCAGATCCTACCAGCCCGCTAGTAAAACACTCCCAACCATCATTGGCCAGTTACTAAAAAATTTCTAATACAAAATTGCGTCACTCCAATTAACCCACCGCGTTTCCATGACAACATCCACGCCAAGTTTTACGCGGCCTCAAACCCAACACTGTGCCGGCTGTGGGTGAAGCTTCCCATGATCGGTCCCAAAACCAGAAAAATCCCAAAAACCCACACGACTTATATAAAAAAACTTGTAACAACAGGCGGTTAAAATCTTGTTTCTTTTCTGCTAGACTGTTTTATTCGAAAGAAGGAAAAGAATCGAACTTTATACACGACCAAGGATAGAGCATACACTCAGCATTTATACAACGACAGTTGAAAACATATATATATACAACCATGTCGACTTGGAAGTTGACCAAGAGTATGGACCCTATTTCCCATATCTAGCGCTTACCTTACTAACTCTTCATTCCCCCCACAGAACTTAAAGAAACTCATCTATCACCATTTCAGAAGAGCAGTTCAAGTGGTAGCTCATCAAGCGGTAAGTCAAGCGACGAACAGAAACGTGATAGCATCAACTTGCCATCTGTAACGACACAACATTCATCCACAGCAGGCTCTGTGGCTACAACTGCTGCAAATTCTCGAAGTGGCACTTTATCTGACGACCGTCAAAAGACTCCTACTGATCAAACAGCTGGTAATAGTATTTCTGGTTGGTCAAATGATGGTAAAAGTAGTAGAGGAAGCGGCAGTGGCAGTGGCGGCGGTGGTACCGAGCTCAAATCCTCTTCAAAAACTTTGACGAACGATTCTCCTTACTACCAACAACACAACTCAGTCACTACTACTGCTACCACCTCTGAATCTTTATCATCAATGGAAAAAAACCCTCAACCAACTCCAATCCCAGCTCCTAGTGAGCCTTCAGAAACAAATAGAAATGGTCCCTCAACTTCAACTATTTCTCCTGGATTGTTGACCGTATCAGTAACTTCAGCCCAGGGGTTGTCGTTACCACCAGATTCAACTCCACAACAACAATCACAACAACAACAGCAGCAGCAGCAAAACTCATCTATGGGCCCACCTTCTTCATCTCCAAAGAAACAATCACTACTTCAAAAGAAACGACCGCCTGTCTATATCGTTTTGGATTATGACAAGACTCAGATCATTTTGGATGCTACTTCGGGTACTATCGATAGCCCCGCCTGGGATAAAATTCAAAGTTTTGATGTTTCAAGGGCTGAAAGTCTGAGTATTCAAATCTATGCAAGAATTCCAATTAATTTGGCAAATGGTGGTGCAGGAAATGTTGGTGGGTCTGTAGGGGGTAACTCTACAACATCATCATTTGTTGGTGGTACTCCAATAGGCGGTAGTGTAGGAAGTGGTGCGGCAAGATCAAGGAAAAGATATGAAGATGTGTTTTTGGGGTCTTGCAAGGTTAATGTTGGAGAAACTGATACAAAATCCACTGCTATAAATATTGTTGATGGATGGTTGTCGTTGACTTCAGGAAGTGGTAAAGTCAATTTGAAGATTGATTTTAGACCAAATAAGAATAAGCATCTGACTATTGAAGATTTTGACCTGTTGAAGGTTGTTGGTAAGGGGTCATTTGGTAAGGTGATGCAGGTACGAAAACATGATACTCAACGAGTTTATGCGTTGAAAACTATTAGAAAAGCGCATATTGTCTCGAGATCAGAAGTGAATCATACATTGGCAGAAAGAACGGTTTTGGCGCAAATTGACAATCCGTTTATTGTCCCATTGAAATTCTCTTTTCAATCCCCTGAGAAATTGTATTTTGTATTGGCATTTGTAAATGGTGGAGAATTATTCCATCATTTGCAACGAGAAGGGCGGTTTGATTTAAACAGGTCTAGATTTTACACGGCAGAGTTATTATGTGCGTTGGAATGTTTGCATGAATACAATGTTATTTATCGAGACTTGAAGCCGGAGAATATTTTATTAGATTATACCGGGCATATTGCATTGTGCGATTTTGGTCTATGCAAGTTGAACATGGCTGGACAAGAAAAAACAAATACGTTTTGTGGGACTCCGGAATATTTGGCACCAGAGCTGTTATTAGGACATGGCTATACCAAAGTGGTTGATTGGTGGACTCTTGGGGTGTTGTTTTATGAAATGTTGACTGGATTGCCGCCATTTTATGATCAAGATACTCATGAAATGTATCGAAAGATTTTGCAAGATCCATTAAGGTTTCCAGAAGATATGGATCGAGAAGCTAGATCATTGTTGCAAGGGTTACTTGATCGGGATCCAAAGAAACGACTAGGGGTGAATGGAGCAGGTGATATTAAGGCACATCCGTTTTTTGCACAAATTGATTGGAGACGGCTGATGGCAAAGAAGTATGCCGCTCCGTTTAAACCAGCAGTTGAATCTGCTACTGATACTTCAAACTTTGATAAAGAGTTTACTTCAGAAGAACCGACGGACTCAGTGGTGGATAAGGACTTTTATCTTTCAGAGAGTGTACAACAGCAGTTTGGAGGATGGACTTATACCAATACGGACTCCAAACTGGCCAGTTCTGGTAGATGGTAGATGGTAGATTAAATGAACAAAATTTGTAAGTCAATTTAAATATAAAGTGGGTTGGGTCAGGTTTTGGGACGCGTCACGAAGAGGAAATTTAAATATTTTTTTTTTATTTTTTTTTTTTTTTTTGACGCGACTTAAGATCTTTTCATCCACATTTCAAATGAGTTTGGAGCAAGTTAAATTCGAGATTAAAGAATGGGAGTATACGTTCCGCAAAGAAAACGGGCATGCTCCTTCGAAAGATGATGTGAAAAATAATCCCGAGATTCGTATGTATGAAAGAGAACACAGGTTATCTAACTGGTCGTTTAGAGCAAAAATATAAGGAATATCGAAAGTTGAAGACGAAGCCTAGGGATCCTGAGATAATCAGCACACCAAGAAAGAACCGACAAGTTGAACAAGTTATTGAACAAGTCGATGAGGATGAAGATGACAGTGAGAGCGATGATAAAGAAAATATTACAGCTGTTGGACCCACTCCACAACTTCATGGACGTGTCATGGGGTTGTTCGATATGGTATCAAACACGCCAGTTAAATCGTCATCATCACCAACAAATACGACTGTGATCCAGAACACGCCGACCAAGAAACAGGTGTCCGTAATGACCACGCCGGTGAAGACTCCCATGGGTAAAAAAAGCCAGTCGTCTCCAATGACAGTAACGCCAAGCTACTTGACGACGACGACCACCACAACGATCACAGACTCGTTCTCGCCATTGGCTCCACGACGTGTGAAGCGCGGGTTGTCCAGTCTAATTGCCGAACTGAGAGAAATGCAGGAGGAGTCAGAAGATGATGAAGAAGAGGTGGTAGATAAAGAGCAAGTTCTCGAAATTGACCACTTGGGCGAAGAAAAAGTCGAGGCTGGGGAAGAAGATCCGTTTGCTGATAAACGGTATAAGAAAAGGGGTCAGAAACGGACCACTAGACGTCATAAGTTCAAAGCAGTCATGAATGAAGATGATAAAGAAGCTGGTGTGGGTGTTGGAGATGGCAAGGTGAAAAAGACGACACGAACGAGGAAACCACAGGAGAATTTTGTTAAATTGAAGCTGCATAATAGCGGGTTCAAAGGTGGGAAACGGAACCCATTCAAACGGCGCCGTTAGAAACGTAATTTTTTAAAAAAAAAAAAAAAAAACAGAAACAGTTAGCATTATATTATTATTTATTTTTCATTATTACCAATAGTTTCCACCGTTGGTTCAATCTCCTCTATATCTTCATCTGACGACAGAGACGCCTCCTTGGTAGCTCTGCCCTGCACACCTACTTTTAAAAACACCGACAGAATCAACCCCAGCCCACCAGCAGCCAAAGCAAAATAAAATCCAGCTCTATACCCTTTAAGCTTTTCGCCTACAGGCGCACTGGTTGTATTCGGAGTGACGGACGTGACCACCGCACTTGATGCGGCGAGCCCCACCGCGGTGGACATTTGCAGCACAGTATTAAATACACCACCTGCGGTCGATTGCAGTGACTTGTCAACAGAGGACAACGTGTGGAGGTTTGCCACGTTATATGCCAGGTCGGCTCCAATCACGGCAAGAACTAATGCAGGGAACGGTAATGCCCAGTACAGAGTGTGTTGCGACACAAACGTCCAGCATAGCGCCGAGCCGGTGAACCCCATGAACCCAATCGTCATGAGCAACCTGCCTGGAATTCTATGCAGAGTGAATGCGGCGAAGATGTTGACCAGCACACCACCCACCGCCATGGGTACAAAGTATGCCGTGGTGAGGATCGGGCTGGCATGCCGCACCTCCTGGAAGTATAACGTGGCGTAGTAAGTGAGCACTCCAGTGAAATCAATCCATCCGAGAGATACTATTATCATGCATAATGCGAATCCGGGATACCGCCAGATGGACACCGGCATTAGCGGGCGTTGTGGGATATAAGCCTCGTAGGCGCAAAACGCGCCAATGAAGACGATTCCAACGACAAGTAGTGCAATGATATACGGCGTTTTCCAGCCTTGAGGTGCCGCTTCCGCCTGTGATAACGCAAATACGAACAAAGTAAACCCACAACCCGCCAGGCACGCCCCGCCATAATCTAAACTCTTGAGCCGGTCTTTCGCCTCGCTCCAATTCAACTCCGGGTCGTTAGGAACAGTGAAAAACGCAGCTATCGAGAACAACAAGTATAGAATTGCAAAGAAGAATAACGCGGATCTCCATGACAAAAACTCGGTGCATATCCCAGACGTTATAATCCCTAGAACAAACCCGACTGGCGCTCCAGCACTGAACGTCGCCAACGCTTTATTCCTGCGTTTACTCGAAGGCTCATATGTGCCTCCAATCACTCCGACGGCTGCTGTCACCGCACAAGCAGTGAATATCCCTTGGATTGCACGAACGACAAAAAAACCGATATAGTTCTTTAGGAACCCTCCGATCAATGCCACCACGGAATACAAAAGGTAACTGACAATTAATATCCGTTTCCGGCCGAAAATATCAGCGAGTTGACCACCAATAAGCAAGAATGACCCTGTGCCTAGTGATGCCGCTGATAACGTCCAACTCAAATCTCCACCTTCAATGCCGAAATCGCTTGAAATCTCCGCTAGTGCAATCGTCAACCCGGACACGTTGAGTGACCCAAGTGCCGGCGCCATGGTCAGCATTAAGATGCAGATGATTTCCGAAAACGTCGTTTTGAAGACCACGGGACGGCGGTTGACATCATGGTGAATGTCCATATTTTTTTTTTATACAAGGTGTGAGTAAAATAAAGATTCAGACGCTTTAGCGATTTTTTATCTGATCTAGACCTCGCTCACCCCAGTTTCAGTGATTTTTTTTTTTTTTTTTTTTTTTTGTTTTTGACTCTGGCCGAGTACCCACACAATTCCTGTCGGAATCCGCGCAAGGTGTGGGGGGTCAATGAATTACATTTTCCGTGGATGTGACATATTGGGAAGCGTGGTGGACTTTTTACTGCGGTTGACTTCCCGAATCTTAGGATGGTTAAATGCTTGACAATGCCGCATGCGGCGCTATTGTCTCAATAAGCGAACAGAAAACCACCAAGGGGACCACGAATATTCTACCAATTTATTAGGTTGAAAAGAAGTTTGCGCCAGGAAATAAGAAAGTACAATGAAACAATAAATCTTAAGTTAGATACCGACTAAAAGAATGTAGAGTCGGAATCACCGCAATACTGAAAACCCCAACATAAAAATAAAAATTAATATCCCCCAAACAGCGACTTCTAATCAGTGTTAAAAATCAAACTGTTCTAGAAAATTCCATGAATCAATTTGATCTGTATTCAAAACATATCTAGAGAATTCATAAGACTTCTCCTATTGAGTGACTGCCTCACGACTGCTATCTATAGAACCAGCGGGGCACCGACGAGCCGCGCGGCTAGAACATTAATTTCCAAAGATTTGTGTCGACGTGACATTCACACAACATTCTCGTAATGACTAATATCTTTGCTCAAGAACGTTGGACAGGCGATGTGTTCGAAGGTCTAACAGGGGCTGAATTTGAAAGCTTAGTAGATAACTTACTTAAGGACGGCGCATACAAAGATAAAGAAAAGGTAGCAGCTATACGGGAGCTCTTTCAGGCGCTTGGAAAGAGTCAAGTTAAGTTCTTAATCGACAGGGCCGGAACTGCGAGCTTTGAAGAAAGAGCAAAACTGGAAGCCGATGCAATAATAGCTTCAGGAAGCTTTGGAGATGTTTTGTGTAAAGTGTCGGAAAGT
Source organism: Blastobotrys apis (assembly GCA_030557665.1). Taxonomy (NCBI): domain Eukaryota; kingdom Fungi; phylum Ascomycota; class Dipodascomycetes; order Dipodascales; family Trichomonascaceae; genus Blastobotrys; species Blastobotrys apis. Next base: position 37,293 of record JAKTPN010000198.1, read on the forward strand.
ACTGCTAGAACGAGTACAAAGCGTTCCAGTACTGGTGAAGGAAAGGTTGTAGTATACAGACCCAACACGATGCTGATAAACTTTGATTACGTGCCTATCCGCCGACAACAACTTGAAGACAGAATTCAGGATTCGGCCAGGTGTCTCTATCGGAGTAGCGCTTCAACTCCAGACATTCAATACAAAGTTGGACTCGCTGAAGATGGACTTTCTGTTCGACATCGCCCAAGGGTTAACAACAGCTTGCATGGGTGCAAAGAAGCATTGGTAAACAATACTTACATCAACAATATTCATCCACTGTCCACTAATCTAGACGATTCTTTTGAGCCGAGTGTTGATACAAACATAGAGAGTGACATCGGGCTTTTTCCAAGATTAGTTGACCATTACGATTTGGCCGGCGTTAAAATGCATGACATCGAGATTGCCAAGCCAGATCATGTTATTCGATGCAATGACCTTGCATACTCATTTGCGGAATTCAAGAGATTGAATACAGATTATGCCGCTTTATTGAGCACACAGTTAAAAGGCAAGCAAACACGGTTCTTTAAAATAATGATGGATACCTTCAAAGAGGCGAATAACAAGACCAAGACCAAGACCAAGGATGACTCCAAAAGACGAACTCTGGACGACGGTTTGAAAGCTATTGAAAGTCGGCTAGCCTCCCCAAGCTTTCGCCAGCTGGCTATCATTCCCCAACAAGTATTCAAATATAAGCTGCAAACTTTTGGCCACAGGTTCGAGATGTTCATGGGAACAGACAGCATACTCTGTGATATCAATTTGGTGGATCAGCAGGAGGAAATTGTCAATGAAATGAAAATTTATCATGAATTTCTGGAAAATGTTGCTGCACGTCAAGAATATTTTAGTGGTTACACGGTATTTCCATCAAGTACTGGTGAGGTACACCAAGTGAAGGACTACAATCCAGATGATCGACCCGGTTACATAACCGCGAAGGATATTAAACAACGTGTCAAGGATTCAAAACTGTTTGAAGCTGATATTGATAAAGTAGCGCACAGTACACAATTCAAAGGGGTACCAGCAATAAAGAATCAGATATTTTTTCGGGATGGTGGAGATGATTTCCCCTCATTGCCCGGAGCCAGTTTTTTCTGGGGTCTTGTTGATGATGAGGATCGTGAGGCCATGGAAAATGAAGACTATGAACATTTCTTTCCGAGAATTGACGCCATGGCTGCAATCAGAAATGCAATGACACTGGACGAAAATTTGGCCAGAGTCCAGAACCAGCTTATCAATGGCATTGCGCTGCCTCTTGAATGGGGGAAAAAGATCGACGGTAATGATGTAGTTAATGTACTTTCAGCAGATAAACAGGGCACCCAAGCAACTTGTGCAACTGCAAAGAACAAAGACATCAACTCAATGTACGATAATAATTCTGTGGTGTACGACGACAATAGTGAAGATGATAGTTTCCTAAAGATCTTCAACAAGGATAAAAATGGCGTGCCATATCATCGAGAGATTTTGGGTTTATTTTTCACCAACATTCACGCTGGATGGACTGTACCAACGTTTCGTGGAGCTGGCATCATGACACTTACTGGTGATGCTGTCGATGACGATTCCAGACTTGACGATGATTCCGGGCTTGAGGTTAAGCAGACCACTAGCCCGTATGTAATGACTAAGCGGCTAAAACATGCTGAGGAATTCAATCCAAGTGATAAAAGCCACCAGAAGCTTGCCCATAGTGCGTTGGCTTCAGTCCTACAATGTGGAATTGCACATTGTGACATCAATAGTTCAAACTTTGTTCTTGCTAAAGCCGAGCCAAGTCTCCAAGATGAGCCGACTTCGGACTGCCACTTGTGCGATGAATTTCCCGTCCGGGTATTCCTTGTTGATTTTGCAAAATGTTCGTACACAAAAAAAGCTATCAATGACCAGTTTGGAGAAGAGTTTCAATTCAGCCATATCGCCACCGGTAGTGTCAACAATAACGAGCGGGCTCCAATGTCTCATCAGCAGTTTTTGAAATTTTTCGGCCAAGCGCTTCCTTCACAAGGTGAGCTTGAAGAGTCAATGGATAAAGATGTGGCCGATTATTACAAGATGATTCGGGAAGAGAGACCAGATAGTATGGATGTTAAGGAATTTATCGCAAAAGGAATGTCTAAAGATTGCTACAACGGCTCTGCTTTGGGCAGTTGATCCAAGCCGTATATTGCACTTCTGACCCTGCCAAGAAAGTGCGGCTACGGCCGTTACCATTGCAACTGGATGACAAATATGATAGGCCCGGTAACCCGCCATACGGCTCCTACGTTGTGTCCTAATATAGCTACTGTATAGGTAAAAATGCCAATTGGCCCGAAAGGATCTTTGCTGCAAGTAGAGAAAATTTTTAATCAGATGTAGGCGGCGGAGATCCGGGTTGGATATTTTTACCTATAAGAAACCAGGCTAGGATTGGTCATATCGGTCTACCGCCTATGTTTTCGCCGCGTCGGCCGTGCGCCACTGGTTTGACTCCTGCCGAGAAAAATAAATTAATAAAAGCTAATCCAAAAGAGGTCATGGGCACACCGACGAGTGTTGGTTATGTAACGGTAACGGAGTTGATTATGTAACGGTAACGTATTTGGTATAACGGTAACGGATTTGGTTATGTAAGTAACGGACTTCCGGTATGAGAGAAAGAATGCACAGTCATCAAACCCGCTCGGAATATCTGTGAATCGAAATCTGATTAGACGAATTCGCCCGGTGCTGGTCGTCGGCATGCCGACGGCATACAACAAGGTGGCAAAGCTGGACTCCGCTGGCGGCGGCTGACTCAGACTCCAAGGTCGGCATTCCGTATGCAAGGCTGACCAGCTGGTAACATCAAATATATTGGCAATGTCTGAGATTTTTTTCTTACCTCCGCAGTACTTCCGCAGCTGGCGCTATATGCCTTCGGGGCTAGGCTACCATTGCTAGAGGGGTCAGATAAAGTATAAATAAATCCATGTTTGTTCGTTTTGTTTTATTTAAAAATCACCAGTGTCTAGCATCTCCAACTTTACAAAGCATTTATCCGCTCTCAGCTAAAACATGTCTACAACGAGTTCCAACTCGTATAAAGAGCATATGTCAAATGAACATATGTCTGACGAGCATATATCAGACGAAGCAAATAAGCGAATACAGTCTCGTGAATACGACAACAGTATTCCAGAAAAAGAACAGCCAGATGAACATATACATGACGACTCCGGCGATGGCACTAAAGCCGACGACCAGATTCTTCACGGGATTCCTCTTCTATTATGTGCTCTATCTCTATTAATGGCCATGTTTTGCCATGCATTGGATCAAACGATTATTGCCACAATTCTTTCTCTAGTCGGTAACAAGTTTGACGACTTTGGCAAGGTCAGTTGGATTGCATCTGGTTATTTACTCCCTACTGCTATTCTTTGCATGAGTTGGGGCAGAATCTCACTGATTTTTGGACGAAAATGGACCATGCTTGCGTCCATTGGGCTATTTGAAGTCGGTTCTTTGGTATGTGCATTGGCCAACAGCATGAACATGATGATTGGTGGCCGTGTCTTGGCCGGTGTTGGCGGTGGTGGTATCCAAATCTTGGTGTTTATGATCATGACTGAAATTGTGTCTATTGAAAAGCGAGGTATGCTTCAAGGGCTTATTGGTGCTTCATTCGGTATTGCATCTGTTGTTGGCCCATTAGTCGGTGGTGGTCTTGCCAATGCTACCAACAGTTTCCGCTGGGCGTTTTATATCAATTTGCCAATTGGTGGGTTTGCCATGACCATGATCTTCTTCTTTTTCAATCCTCCTCTCCCAAAGGGGTCTTTGAAAGAAAAGTTGTTGATGATTGATTACCTTGGTACTGTCTTGTTATCAGCTGGTATGGTTTTGGTTTTGTTGGCATTGACTTTTGGCTCTACAACCGAACCTTGGGGCTCTGCAATTGTGATTTCATTCTTTGTGGTCGGTGGTCTATTGTTGATTGCATACTTTGTATGGAATTTCAAATTTTCAAAGAATCCAATGATTCCATGGGAATTGGTAATCATTCCACAAGTTATGGCACCGATTGTGGCTATCATGTTCATCTTTGGTGGTTTCATGATGGGGGTTTTGTATTTGGCGATCTATTTCCAGGTTGTCCGTAATGCAGACCCGATGCATTCAGGTATCGACTTGCTACCAATGATCATTCCAGTGGTTTTGTGTTCTATTATTATCGGTATTTTGATTTCCAAGACGGGATACACTAAGCCGTTTGCATTGGTAGGTGTCGTGTTTACTAGTGTTGGGTTTGGGCTTTTGACGTTACTCGACGCGGACACGGCTATAGGTGGTCGAATTGGGTATTTGATCTTGCCGGGTATTGGTATCGGGTTTTTGATGCAATCTTGTATATTATCAGTGCAAGTTTCCGCAGCCCGTGCAAAGACTCCAGGTGCGGTTATGATTGCCACAGCAATGCTCGGGTTTGGGCGATCCATTGGAGGTGTTCTTGGTTCTCAATTGGGCCAGACTGTTCAATCTGTTGTTTTTGCCACTGGGTTAAGCAAGTTAGACATTCCAGCTGGCATTGACCCGGATACATTGTTGAACTCTCCAGAAACCATTCGGCATCTTCCTGCAGGTTTGGGCAAGCAGGTTATTGACGCGTTTGTCAACGCATTCCAAAAGACCATGTACACTGCAATGGCTTTCCAAATCGCTGCCTTCATTGCTGTCGTGTTTTTTACCAACAAGCTCATTGGAAAGCCTTCAAAACCAAATGCTAATGACGAGGAAGACCAAGCAAAGGCTGCTGAAAAATCTAAAGATGAACCACCAATGGCCAACAATGCTGAAGCCTCGACTTAGAATATGGCCTAATTAATCAATCTTGTATATATTTAAATAATAATTTGAACCTAATGATGATCAAAGTAATAATACCAAACCAATATGCGGCTTCCCATTTTTCATTAGAGATTTCCCGGAGCGCGCAACCAATTCCCTTCTGCCCATCATACGAACAAATAAATAATACGATAAAAGCTTGATCTACAATTTGCACAATGAATTTTTGATTTTTGAGATTTTTTTTTTTCGTTATCCAAATAGATTGACATCTAATAATTACATGAAAACATTTTTGTCAGGGGTTTGTCCTAAAATAACCACTTTAAACTCGCTTTCGGAATCGTCGGTCAACTGGTTGGTTGGCAGTGACTCGAGTAACGTTCAATGGCAAGTCGTTGAAACCAAGACCCTTCAACAAATTAGCAGTAACTTCGTCAACTTCAAGTCGTCCTTCAGTGTGAGACAAGTCCAAAGCAGACACATCTGGAACGTATTGATCACGTCGTTCTCGTTCTTCTTCTTGAAGCTTGAAAGAAATACCTCGAACTGGTCCCTTTTGAATTCGTCGCATCAAATGAGTGGTGTAACCAGCAATCTTGTTTCGGAGTCGCTTGGATGGAATGTAGGCAATTTCACTAGCAAGTCGCTTGTTGGTTTCAAAGTCGAGGGTGAGCTTTGGGTAGTACCCTTCAATCATTTGCTTAGCAGCTCGCTTGACAGTTTTAGTTCGAACTCGACCCTGTGGATTGTTAGCATCTGTGTCGGTAAAGTGGTGGTTCTGTCGTTTTCCTGTTTGGTTGTATGGAAAATTTCAAAGGTTCAACGTACCATTTTCGATGTATATAATGTGTTGTGCTGGTTAAAGTTGAGAAAAAGTGTTTAGAGAGTGGATTTTGGAGAGTTTGGGTGGATGAGTGGGTTGGGACTAGAGTGAGTGCCTTCCTAATTAGGAACTATTGTGACTGCTTTTCCCCATGTGCTAGAATATACACTATAGTGTGCTCCCAACCGTGTATATCACAGCACGATTGAGTATCTATAGCAACCAGTTTACGAAGAAAAATACAACGAAAAGCGCGTGCCCCCTGGTTGACTCGAGAGGAATTCGGCCCAACGATAATAAACTCCAAACAAAGTTCGCCCGGCACAGTCAGTGGCAAAATATCACCACTTTTGCTGGACGCCAATTTCCCCCCAAAAGCCCAAACAAACCCACCAGCAAAAACCACAAAAATAACGGGTTTTTTGGCATAAAAATACCAAGGTTATGACGGTTATTCACCGTAAAAATCCTCCGGCCAATCCTTTAAAATTGGAAGAGCCCGGTGTCAAGTATGTGTTGTTTTTTTGGCGGGTTTTCCTACCCTTCTTTTCCCACTTTTTTCCACTTTTTACCACTTTTTCCTTGTGTTTCTTGTCTCCGCTTTTGGTAAAAATAGGGGAGAGAATGGGCGCGCGCTCATGTACACCTCTTAGTCAGAACTTTACTAACCACCGAGCCGCAGATTTCATTGTGACATTTGCTCTTGTGATTGTACAAATCTTGTGCGCATAAAATGCGCGGAATGCGACGAATATGATTTATGTGTTCAATGTTTTGCCCAAGGTAGTTATTCCGGTAATCACAAACCATGGCATGATTATATGATTGTTGAACAACATGCATACCCAATCTTTGATGAAGATTGGGGTGCTGATGAAGAATTGTTGATGATTGAAGGTGCCGAGACTCAAGGTTTGGGTAGTTGGCAAGATATAGCTGATCATATTGGCGGTCGTTCAAAAGTTGAAGTTGAAGAGCATTACAACAAGGTGTATCTTCAATCGGATTCTTATCCATTACCAAACATGAATAAACGATTTGCTATTACTGCAGCAGAGTTCTCAGAACGGAAACGTCAACGGCTAGAAAAGCGTAAAAACCAGGTGCAAAACATGCCACTTCCAAAACAAAAACCAACTGCATCTGTTCCAGCTTGCCATGAAGTTCAAGGTTATATGCCCGGTCGACTGGAGTTTGAACAGGAACATGAAAATGAGGCAGAAACAACGGTTAAAGATATGGTGTTTGATGCAGAAGATGCGGAGGGCGACATTGACATCAGACTGACCATTCTTGATATTTATAATTCACGATTGACTAGTCGTGCTGAAAAGAAGCGGACCATGTTGCAGCATCATATGATGGATTATCGTAAAAACAATACAATTGACAAGAAGCGACAAAAGGAAGAAAAAGATTTGGTCAACAAGATTCGACCATTTGCAAGAATCATGACGGGGAAAGATTTTCAAGATTTCCAAGATTCTATACTATCCGAATATTATACCAGGCGACGGATTGCTGAGCTGCAAGAGTATAGAAGAGCTGGAATCAGAACTCTGGACCAAGCACAAAAGTATGAGAGAGATAAAGCCACAAGGTTAAATTCTCTGTTTCGAATTGGTGCCATTCCGCAACAGATTTTGTTGCCTGCATCCCGGCATCCCACCAATTCTTTGGATTGGGCTGAAGAGCCGGTTAATGTTAATCCTGGGTTGACTGAACAAGAAAAGGAGAATGGTAATGGAACTGCCATTGAAGTTCCAGAGGCTGGTAATGGTCATTCCATTGGCGAGACTAATGGCGGAAGTGGCAATGGCGGTAGCTCCTGGAAGCTGAAATCGATTGGTGGTGGTCCTGCATTGGTTATTGATGAAACCCCGGATGTCGGATTACTTACTGATGATGAACAAACATTATGCTCACAATTACGCATCTATCCGAAACCATACCTAGCAATCAAGGAAACATTGTTTAGAGAATTGTTGAGAAGTGGTGGTGTGCTCAAGAGGAAAACTGCAAAGGAAATGCTTAATATTGATTCCAACAAGGTGAATAGAATCTATGAGTTTTTCCAGACACAACAATGGATATCATGATGGGGGCAACAAGTGGATATCATAAGATGAAGGAGAGGAAGAAGAGTGTTATTTATTTTTGTAAACTTAAAATGACCTTTTACGAGGAAAAGAAGACACAAAGTATTCACGTATATAACGTTATTATAAATAAATTATTTTACTATATGTATAAACCAAAACGATCTAGTTTGCGGCTGGAACAGCAGCCGGTGCAGCCGGAGTTCTACTAAATACATTGCCGTCGCTATCTACAAGTTCAAAATTGTACCGAGACAGGTACAATGGTATTGACGCAAATTGGCTTCCGTAACGAGCCGCATTGTCGTACAACTCAAACAAAGGTACTGCGATCATTTTCATGTTTTTTGGAATTGCCATGACTTTTTTCGGAGGCAAATGCACCATGAAAAGCTTCCCACATTCCTTTGGTCGTGTTACATGTGGTGGAAGAAACGGATACATGAACGGCTCAAAGTTTGGTCTCCACCATTGAGACAGACAGTCACCAATTTCCCACTTGTAGTTCACTTCTTCATCTGCTCCTTGACTTCCTGGTTCGGGTCCGAACTTGGATGTCAATTGTTGCTGTAGCCCTTCAATCTCTGGGTCTTCTGGTCCCAGGTAGTCGCCTGGTAATTTATAGAATGTACTGGCGATTTGAAGCATTAATATGTATGGATGTCCATGTTCATGGCATACTAAAACCGCTTCACACGTCCTTCTCATTCCTGTCTCATTGTATTGTACCTGTAACCGAGTCATACGCGCCTGGACTGACGAATCTTCTTCAGGCTGAGGTTCTTTGGTGGAAAAAGTGTAGTTTGATACAGGGTATAACCGTATCGTTGGAGCTTGGTTTTCGGAGAATGGAGCCGGCTCTGGGGGAACCACTCGGCTTTTTCTAGCTGATTCTACTATCGTCGTCATATTCTGTCGTGTGTGTAATTGGAGCTGGTGGAGTTGTTTGGAATTAAAGCTGAAGCAAATGAATGGTGATCCCCAAATTTTCAATTCTCGCGAGCTCACAGGTGGTATGAATTGACCAGGCGAGAAGATATACAAAAAAGCTGCCCAACCAACAATGATAATTTAGTACCGTATTTTTATATCCTTTCATAATATAATACCAGAATCAAGTTTTCAATATGAAAGTAATTAATATCCAGTTATACGAAATCTTCTCCTGCAGTGCTCTAAAACCAGGCGCCGGGTACGGCAAGTGCCTTGCCCATCACTGGCTCCGATCCAGCTACTCTTCTTGACTTGTGATCGATCTCTTTCCTACACCATTTTTCTTCAGCGCTAGTAATTGATCAGCTTCACGTTACAATGCTGATTGGGTTGTTGTTGTTCTTGTTCTTACAACTGGTCGTCGCAGCAAAATATGGACAGCATTTACCAGTTACTTGTATTAGCCGCCATATCGACACTGGCGAACACATCTTTGACAACCAGCGTATGACGATTGGGATTTTTTAAACCCACGCTAACTATTCTAGAAAATGTCGTGTATGCTCCATTTCCACAGTGCAAAGAAACTATGAGTCCACTGACGTTCAAATATGGGCAGGATGACCAAGTCAATTGCACGATCCAGCTAGTGGATGAGCTGTATCATCTTTTCCAACTCTACCTGCATTTAGACGCGCCTCTCTCGTGCCGGATTTCAATCGACGACGGCCATGTGCACTTGCCGATCAACATTCGTGGTGAGATCAGCGAATCTCATCTCGATATCGATCCTTCCTTGAACGTGCTTTTCCATACCCGCAACGGAACCGCAGTGTCTGGCGTGGCATTTTCGTCAGCGCATGCCGAGCCTCAGCGATCCATCATTGGAAGCTACATGACCTTGCAGATGGATGTCAAATGGTACCAAGGAAAATACATGCCTCGATTTTCTTCCAGCCATTATACTGTTAAAACTACTGTATTTTATTGCCTAGCGTCGTTATGTGCAGGATGGGCTCTAACAACCGCATGGTTCCACGGCCATCGGCTCCCTCAACGCGTGCGGCACCACAGTACTCAGCTAGGGGATTTTTATGTACCAGAGAAGCAAGATTAGATTACTTGCGTATAGATTTACTAAATGAACCCAACTCAAAACTTGTTATTCATGTGACAAAAGGTGCTGGCCGATTAACGGGACCCGGAAAAACAGATGCTTAAAGTTTCTTATTTCAGGCATCGGAGCGGAAAGAAAGCCTCACTTCAAGATGATATTTAATTGCCGCGTCGTTTCAACGTCGAACTGGTTATGTCCAGCAAGCCGATGTGCATCTTGCCGAGTATAGTGTGCGGGAATCGATACGGTTCGCCGCGAGGCTGAGACAGCCGAGTAGTGTACCAGATGCAGAAAAGATGGACCATGTCGAAAAGATCATCAAGTTGCTTGATATGACGCCGTATTCAGAAGCGCTTGTCGGCAACCCCGGCCGCGGGCTGAATGTTGAACGGTAAGGCGCTAGGAAATGCACTGATGATGAAAACCCGGCAGAGTATATCCTGGAGTGTATTGGTGCTGATGCAACAGCTCGAGTACCGGATGACTGGCATGACCTATGGAAAAACAGCCAGGAGTGTACGCAAGCTGTTGTAAAGATTGACCAAACCACCAACTTCTGGACTCAGTTCTGGTATGTTCATCAACGAACTACACGCAATTCTGGAGAAATCCAACATAGCTGCTGTCAAAAGCGTTTTTGATGGTTATTGGTGGATTGTTCCTGGGGTTTACAGTGTTCAAAGTTGGTCAAAGTGTGCAGTCGCTTCGTGATGTGACGTTTTCCGTGTTCTTGATGCATTTGCTTGCGCTACCGTTGTCATACCAAGTTTGAACTACCATCAAGAGAGCTGTATGAGGTGAGAGAAGTGCCATCAAACACGTACCATTGGTCGATGCTGCTTCTGGCGCAATACTTGGTTGAAGTACCGTACCACAACTTTCTGTCAACTCTGGCTTATTGTTGCTCTTATTTTGCGGCTCATTACGATATGAGTGCTCGAGTTGCAGGGTATTTCTACTTTGTCTACTGCATTCTTTTCCAATTGCATTACCTCGGATATGCACTATAGACCTTCTATTTCTGCCCGGTTACAAGCACTGCAAATCTCTGTTTTGCGGTTATTTACGGGTTTCTGATTGCGCTTTGTTCGGCATTACAACCGGTGAATTTGATGCCCGGGTTTTGGAAGTTTATGCACAAAGTCTCGCCGTATACGTAGTTCATTCAGTGTTAGCGATTATTCTCCATGATCATCCATTGGAATGTGAGTCACATGAGCACAATGTTTTCCAGCCGGTTCAGCCCTTGACATGCGGCCCTTGACATGCGGCGCGTTTTCGCAGCCGTTTATTGCGGAAACGGGAGGAGCAGGATACCTGGCCAACCCGGCAACGTCCGATTGTATGTACTGCGTGTATAAAACCGGAGATGAGTACATGGAGGCGATAGGGGTGAAATATTTATACCGGTGGCGAAATGTTGGGCTTATTGCGGTTTACATTTTGCTTAATATTGTAGCAATGCTGGGCTGTTATTACTTGTTTAGAGTCCGCAAATGGAGTTCTCCATTGTATATTGCAAAATGGAAAAAACACGTTATATTTATAATTGAACATTTGTACTGTCATTTATTGATTGAATTGCCTTGTTATACATCTACAGCACCGCACGGTCGTGGAATAGAGTTCCGTATTATACTAATTGATGTCCAATGTGGCCAGTGCCATTTCTGCGAGTCAATCCATGGCCCCGGACAAGTTCTTAGTCCGTTATATTCCGGCAAAGCAACATATACAAGCAGAAAAATCAAAGAGTGATCTATCGCCACCCTCTGTGCTTATAAGCTTATCGGGGGCTTAGCTTTGTTCTGCACATCAATGGATCAACAGCAGACCCTAACTAAGATATTAACAAAACCGGTAACTCCGGTGGGGCTCATTGGACAATTGGAGCAGCGGAGTTAGAGCGGAGACCGTGGGGACTGACCTGCCAATCCTATTCTGTCCCCGCCGCTCCATAATTTCGGGAGCCTAGTACATTACAAATAAACGTCTGGGTGGCCTAATCCGCTCATATCATGTGGAATTTACCGGGGATGACTCGTGGTATACAACATCGGGATCCCGTTCCAGGCCCAAACAAAAACGATATGTTGCATAGCCGCTTGGGAGTTTGACAAATCCCAGCCGTGCTACGGTTTGTCAGTGCTTGGCACAGGGGTCTGCTTCCCCAAAGCCCGTTCGCCGCAGGCTAAAATATAGTCTAAACATATGCAATTCATTTACCTTAAAGCCCGTCGTGTGTTTTTAACCTGCCTAGTTGGTTCTATGAGACGGTATGCCGATGAAGAGATCCCTCCGAAGGCAAAACCCCCTATATTAGACTTGCTTGTGTATATATATATATATATATATATATATATGCAGTAACCTCCGCATGTCTTCTTACTCAAGTTTTTGAAAAGGCCACGACAAAATATTTCAGCGATGACCGACGAGAAAAACTTGGAGATTTCAGCGGCTAATTCGCTGAATGATCCTGAGTCTTTTAATGAAAACTCAGTACTGGCACATCAACTATCTCGTGTCTTATCGGACCCGGAATCATTACATCGACTGGAAAGTTTGAACCGAGTCTTGTCTAAATCCCAAAAAACCAAACTGGAATTTTCTGTCGATGATTTTGATCTGAAAAAGCTATTGACCACTATGGTCCAACGGTCTGCTGATGAAGGAATTGGCATGAACAAGAGTGGTCTCTCGTTTCGAAATTTGACTTCTTATGGCATTGATTCTGGTGCCAAGTATGGCGAATCTTTGGAGGAACTGGCTCGGATGGTGGTTACTTTACCGTATCAAATGAAGCAAATGTTCAATCAACCATTAAGAAAAATTATTCAAGGGTTTGATGGATATGTTGAACCTGGCGAGATGCTTTTGGTATTGGGTCGCCCAGGAAGCGGCTGTACTACCTTGTTGAAAACTCTAGCTGGTGATATTTCGCAACTCAAGGGTGTGGAGGGAGAATTATTGTATGATGGAGTCACACAAGAAGAAATGTTGAAGAATTTCAAATCCGAAGTGATTTATAACCCAGAAAGTATGTTGAAATCTTTTATTCTAGTTACTAACAAAACAACAGTGGATGTACATTTCCCTCACTTGACGGTGGAACAAACACTGCGGTACGCGATTGCGTCTCGAACTCCACGGATGCGGCTTGACAACATGAAGCGATCTGAATATGAAAACTTACAGGTTGAATTGTTGACTACATTGTTTGGATTACGACATGCGAAACACACCAAAGTGGGTAATGAGTATATTCGTGGTTGCAGTGGTGGTGAACGGAAACGAGTGTCTATTGCTGAAGCATTGGCAGCTCGGGCATCAGTTTATAGCTGGGATAACTCTACAAGAGGGTTAGACTCGTCTACTGCTTTGGAATTTGCTCAAGCATTGCGATCAATGACAAATATTTTGGAGAACACTGCAATTGTGGCTATTTACCAAGCTGGTGAGGGGATTTATGAACTGTTTGACAAGGTTACCGTGATTTATGAAGGAAAACAAGTTTATTTTGGTCCATCAGACCGAGCTAAAAAGTACTTCGAAGATATGGGGTATGAATGCCCTCCTAGGCAAACTACTGCAGAATTTTTAACTGCAATCACTGATCCCCATGCTCGGTTTATCAAGTCCGATGTTGACCCAAGCTCGGTACCACAAACCGCAGATGCGTTTGTCGAATACTGGCACAATTCTCCAGAATATGCTACTCTTGGCGAACACATTGAAAAGTATAACTCTGACACAAATCCTCAAGATACCTTGGCTCGTTTCCAACAAGTTGGTGCCCAGGCGAAGATGAAGCGGCAACGGAAAAAGTCGCGATACATGTTGACATATGCGGCTCAAATCCGACTTGGTGTGAAGCGTGGGTTCCAGAGGGTTATCAATGACAAGGATTATACTGTCGCCAACGTTGTTGGTAGCATCATGCAAGCTTTGATCACTGGTTCTTTGTATTACAATTCAGCTGATACCACTGCTGGTGCGTTCTCTCGAGGTGGGGTGGTATTTTTTGCGCTATTGTTTTTGACCATGACGGATATCGCAGAAATTCCATTGGCATTTGAACATCGGACTATTTTGGTGAAGCAGAATGGGTACTCATTCTCTCATCCGTCAGTCGAAGCGTGGCAGCGAGCTGTCACTGGGTTCCCAGTCAAATTTTTCGTCATTGCCATTTTTTCAGTCGTCTTGTATTTTCTTGCTGGGCTGAACCAGACCGCTGGTCAATACTTTTTGTTCCTGTTCACCTTGGTATTGGCGAGTCAAGCTGTAGGGACCATGTTCCAAGCTGTGGCATCGATTACTACCACAGCAGCTTTGGCGAATTCTGTTGCTGGGTTGTTGCTGACTCTTGTTTTGGTATATGCTGGGTATATGATTCCGATTCCAAGTCAAACTTGGTCTCACTTCATTTCGTACATCAACCCATTGGCTTATGCGTTTGCTGCGTTGATGGCTAATGAATTCCACGGTCGGGAAATGCCATGCGATACTTTAGTCCCATCTGGTCCAGGGTATGATGACTATCCATTGGAAAACAAGGTCTGTGCGTTTGTTGGGTCTGAACCGGGTCGTGATAATGTTAGTGGTGATGCTTATATTGACATTGCATTGGATTACCGATGGGGCGAGTTTTGGCGAAACATTGGAATTGTGATTGCATTTTGGGTCTTCTTTCTGATTTGCAACACTTTGGCTACTGAAACGCTTCGTCAACTGTCTAATGGTGGTGATGTCTTACTGTTTCGTCGTGGGTACATGCCAGACACGATTGAAGAACATCAAGTGGCTAATAATGAAGCGTTGGATGCTCAATTGACGTCGACGCGTTCTACAGAGGTTTTCGCGTGGCAGCACATTGACTATACCATTCCATTGGATGGTGAGTCTAGAAAGTTGTTGGATAATGTTCAAGGGTACGTCAAGCCGGGCACGTTGACTGCTTTGATGGGTGAATCTGGTGCTGGTAAGACGACGTTGTTGAATATTCTGTCCCAGCGGGTCGATTTCGGTACTATTTCTGGTAGTTTTTTGGTCGATGGTAAACCAATTGATGGGTCGTTTAAACGTCGGTGTGGTTACGTTCAACAGCAAGATGTGCATCTTGCGGAATACAGTGTACGGGAATCATTGAAATTTGCTGCTCGATTGAGACAACCAAGTCATGTACCAGACGTGGAAAAGCTGGAATATGTTGAAAAAATTATTAATTTGCTTGGTATGGATGACTATGCTGAGGCTTTGATTGGTACATATGGCCAAGGGTTGAATGTTGAGCAACGGAAGAAGCTGTCTATTGGTGTGGAATTGGTGGCCAAGCCGTCCTTGCTGTTGTTTTTGGATGAGCCTACTAGTGGTCTTGATTCGCAATCTGCACATGCAATTGTTTCATTTCTTCGTGCATTGGCCAATGCTGGTCAAGCGATTTTGTGTACAATTCATCAGCCGTCAGCCACGTTATTCCAGCAATTTGACCGACTCTTGTTGCTACAAAAGGGTGGACAGACAGTGTATTTTGGCGACATTGGTCCAAATTCTCAAACTTTGGTTGATTATTTCAACCGCCAGGGTGCAAGAGTTTGTGGCGATGATGAAAACCCAGCTGAATATATTCTTGAATGTATTGGTGCCGGTGCTACTGCTCATGTCACAACTGATTTCTATGAACTGTGGAAAGCTAGTCCAGAATATGCCGAGGTTACTGAAGAGATTGAAGAGCTTAACCGAGAATTGGAAGCATTGCCACCTCCAAATAGTAACACCAAAGAGCTGAACAAGACTTATGCAGTCAACTGGTTCAAGCAGTTTTACTATGTGTATGGTAGAACTATGACTCAATTCTGGCGGTCTCCAACTTATATCATGGCAAAGACCGTGTTGATGGCTATTGGTGGTGTGTTGGTCGGGTTTTCATATTTCCATCTTGGCCATACTGTGGCGGATTTGAACAACCACATGTTTATCATCTTCTTGATTGTTGTTATTTCGGTGCCAGTGAGTCAACAGATTCAAGAGTTTGCGCTACCGTCAAGAGAATTGTATGAAGTTCGTGAAGCGTCTTCAAACACGTTCCATTGGTCGGTATTGTTACTAGCTCAGTTCTGTGCCGAGGTTCCGTTCCATGTCGTCATGGCTACAATAATGTATATTCCAATCTATTTGGCTCCAGGGTTTGAACAGACCACGGCAGTAGCAGGGTACATGTGGTTGGTTTACTGTTTGATTTTCCAAATGTATTACATTTCATTCTCATTGACGTTTGTTTACATTGCGCCAAATGCACCAACTGCAGGCATTATTACTTCGATTGTCTTTTCATTTGTGATTGCATTCTCCGGCGTGGTCCAACCATACTCACAAATGCCTCACTTTTGGAAATTTATGTACCGGCTCAGTCCATATACTTATGTCATCCAGTCGCTGTTGGCCAATGTATTGCATGATAGACCAGTGGTTTGTTCCACCCAGGAGTATAATCTATTGACACCACCAGATGGTATGACTTGTCGAAGGTACCTTGGCCAGTTTATTGATGCGGTCGGTGGATATGTCAAGGTACCAGATGCGACCGATAGTTGTCAGTATTGTCGATACAAGGTTGCTGATGAGTTCATGAAAACTGTGGAGATTGAATATGATCCGCAACGATGGAGAAATATTGGATTTTTCTTTGTCTATATTGGGTTCAATCTGGTGGCAATGTTGACTATGTATTACTTAATCCGTGTCAGAGTATGGAGAATGCCAGCATTTTTGAAACGGTCCAAGAAGCAAAAGAAATAGATCCTTCAATAGGAGAGACCTTTTAATAATCTAGTGGTAATTAATTAATTAATGAAATTTTATTGTATAATTTTTTAGCGGACTATTAATTTTCGAAAAAAAAACTGGAGATGTTTTTATCGTGTAATTAACAGCACTGGGAAACCGCACTGAATGCGGCGCTTGTCGCATAAGTATAAGAGGATCACATACTTGGATTTTTCACTTGCACACCATTACCTTCCTCGTTCCCCCTGCCCCGGAAATCAATAGCATAAATGTTTTTTATCCACACAATGCGTCAACGACGAATAAAACGCCCCACCAAGTTCCGTAAACCATACAACCGGTACCAATCCAGCTCGGGGCCCGCCAAGTTTTTCATTGCTGTTAACGTCAAAGAAGGAACAAACATGTCCAGATTTTTCAACAAATACAACCTCGTGGCGACTCATCGTGCCATCTCCGCCGTGAGCGAAAAAGATGACGGTGAAACTCGGTTTTTATGCTATGGGAACAATGAATCCTTGGATTATCTTAGGATATTGCCTGAGGTTGTTCATGTGCAGAGCCGGGAAACAAACAACTGGCTGGTGACGGCGGAAGTTCTCAACAAATTCAGGCTACCAGCGCCTATTGTGGAGAAGTAAAGCATGAAATAATGCTGTATATTGTTTGTAAGTTAATAATAAAAACACGTTCTCTACTTAGTTTCTATACGGGGTTGTTGCAAGGAGAGCATGTCGGGGGCCACTTCCTAATGCAACAAATGTTCGGTCAAAACTCGTTTCGGGTGGTTCATATTTTAGTGCTCCTCCAGAGTTTTCAGCTGTTTGAATAAAAATCGTTTACGTGCGACGGGGTGGCGGCTGTTGAAAACGCACGAGAAGAAGGACTGTTGAACTACCGAGCTTAAATCCCCTGAGATGCCGCACTGGTGGCTGCCTCATCAGTATCCGCTAGACTTTCCACTCTAGATAGGTACATTGGATACGCTCGATAGAAGTGATCAACTCCGATGGTGTTAAATGTGAAAGACAAAGTGTAGAATGATAGATTCCAAGAGAAACTCTGCCATATAGCCAGTGAAAAAAAAAAAAAAAAAA